>VDFB02102220.1:0-81233 GCA_007258455.2 Sequoia sempervirens | reverse complement strand
AACATTGAAAATTATCCTTATATAAGAATTCCCTCCATCTTGCTGATTGGCTTGTAACACTCTTTATGGTGGCTGTATGAAATCTAATTATGATTCCTCTTCTACATTAGAGGGTTTGTATCCTTGATCTGACCCTTCTGAATTATTAGAATCAAAATCAATAGCTTCCATATTCAAAAATTCCCAACCAACATCTTCAATAAATTTATCTAGATCATTAGTAATAGTCTTACAAATTGGTTGCCAATTCAAGTTCATTCTACTTTCATAATACTTTATATCCATGGAGTTCATCCATTCCTTGATGTCATCAAGTGAAGATTGAGGAATGGCGTACATATGGAGTACATCTCGCTTGAATTATTTGAAAACAATAGCCATATCAAATCCCTTTTTCCCAAGTCCTACTCTCTCAAGGTTAACAATCTCAATCTCAATAATAGTGATTACTAAGAAAGGTAATTCCACCAACTCTACCAAAAAATTTACCATAGGAACAATAAAAGCAGAGGATTTGAAAGGAACTCCATGAAAACCAAGCTCTCTAAATGCTATATAAAATTCTAGTTCAAAATATTTTAGATGAGGTTGCTCCCATAGCTCTCTTACTCGCTTGACAAATCCATGAAACTATGTATTGATTTTATTTTTCCTATTCCTCTCTTATTGTTCTTCCTTAATTTCATCAAGATCATACATTGACCTTCTTGCCCCTCCTAAATTTTGGACCACATCCATTACCTCCACATAAAACTGGACATCCTTGGTCTTCATGGTTCCCATGCCATGATATGGTTATACAAATGAAAATGAAGAAAAGTAATCATCTCCTTATCCATTGGCTAGAAGAATGCATGCTTAATGTTTTGATACATGATATCAGCTCTCTCTTCTGCTCTCATGGTTGAATATCAAAATCCAGTATGGTGGGCCTCTAGAGTTCTAGTCATCTTTCTTCCTCTTCCACCAAATATTGTCCTGGTCCACATGTTTGCTAGCCTAATTGGCTTTGTTTTTGAAAGCTAAAGTTTCTCCTGAGTCACCAGTGTAGCTCTCTCTACCTTTTCAAGTTCTCTTTCATTGCTACAGATCATCTTTGGGATTTAGTCATTTGTACCACATGGTTGATGTGCTTTGAATCCTTGCATCTAAGGGGTTTAAAACCTTAGGGGCCTTAGATGAGAAAAAGAAGTAATGTTTTTCTTTTCTTTTTATGTGAGGACCTAGTAGTGATATAAAAGAGGACTGTATAGAAAAATGAAAAAAGAAGACATAAAAATTCATGGACCATACTATATCACCTACATGCTAGCTAACAAGGACATGAATGTAGTAGATTTAGGTATGATAGGGGTATTGCATGGTATATTTGAGGAATATATAAGAATGAAGAAGAATTCAATGGATCAAATTAGTGTCAAATGTTTTCTTAAAAGATCTCCCACACCCTATTAGGGAATTTAATCATTTCTAAGAATTTTCCACGTCCTATGGGAAAGTTTGAGGAGGCTCCAATAGTTGAGAGTTTAATGAGTACTTATAACTTCTTTCCATGCAATCATGATTAGTTAGAGCACATATAGGGAAAATTGATGAGCTATGCAACAAATGAAGAGAATATAGGGTATTTTGACCTAGTCTTAAGCATCTCCAAGCATCTAGGAGATATTGAAGGAGTCAAGTGGCTGATAGATAGGGTTGAGGATAGAAGTTTTATTTTTGGTTACATTGACATCATGTGTAGGACATCCATAGTCTTATTCTTGGTTATGTTGACATCACAAAAAATTATATAGGATGGAGTAGAATGTAGCTCTACCTTTGTCAATTCCATGTTAAATTTTTATTATATATAGCTTGCTAGTGTAGGAATTCTAAGATAAACAATCATAGTAGGACGATTTTTAAAAGCTTGAATAATAACCTAGTGAACCCATATACTCTTATGACTATATATACACAAATCTAGATTAAACTTAGAATTCATTAGTTAAGTTCTCTTTATTCTATATTACCTCCATGAATGTTTGAGTAAATCTACTCGCACTCGAAGGTGTTCCCTTGAATCCTTTGACAGTACCCTGTTCAACATCCAAAATAACATATTAAAATACCATTCATAAAACAATGCTATTAACACATGTGTACTAAATTTATAATTGTTTACTAACTTTACATACCCCACTGATAGGTGTACTACAAAAATAAGAAGGCTGATGACTAGTATATCCAGGCTCAACGCTATGACCCTGCAATTTTATTAAAATAATAAAACTAAATTAGTTAATCTTGCATTTCACAATCAAAATTTAATAAACTAAATTCAATGAACATGTTGAATTTTACCTGACTGTCAATACCATATGCATCATGCAGAATGTCAGCCACCCTCTCCATCCCTATAGATGCATATGGATCAGGCTGCGTAGAAGGATATGGATCCTACATAGCACCCTCCTGAGGGCCGGTAGGGTCATATGAACAAGTGGCTCCGCAAGATTGACACACATGGCCTCGAAGGCCACCACCTGAAGACTCCCCTGGATTGTGTTGTACAATGGGGCTAGTGTGGTGGATGACACTCTGAGTCAAGGATGTGATTTCCTGCAAAGTCTCTACATCAGCACTCTCCTTTGCAACTGCAGGCATCACAATCTGCTCAGGAGGGTGCCTAGCGAGATGTCGTCTCCCCTGTCATGTAGGATCCGGCTGTGCACCGGGCCTATCCTGTGCTGACCCCCCACCTCTCCCCTGAAACTCCCTCATATCAAAATAATTCAAGATTTGGTTCAACACAAACTCACAATATAATTTCCTAAGAAAATATTGGGGGACTTCACAGTTATTGCACGGTGGGTAATCAAAGACCATATACCATCTGTCATAAAAATGGTTTCTAATATCTTGGTGGTGGCACCAATGAATAGGAAACCTCTTTGCATTGAGGATGAGATTTTGATTTGTTTTAGGGTCAGTGAATAGAGAGCACAAATTTCCTTTAGTAATCTTTAAATCTTATACTTGTTTATATGATAATTTGTCTGCATAATATGCCCTCGATGTTTCCCTCCTATTTTTCCATCCAGATATTTGTTGGGTAATTGCATCTACATTTTTTAACAAATCCTTCAATGAATCTGCTAGATGAATTCTTTCCGTGGTTGAAGAATTTTGATCACTCAACCTACTAATAAGATCCTCAACTTCTTTTCTATTGTTTTCAATTTCACTCCTCAAATTTTCTTGAGTGCCAAGAGGGTATTGAGAGAATGGTGGGGGAGGTTGATTTTGTTGAGGTTGATTTGGTTGAGGATTTTCCTCCTCTTGTTGAGGATTTCCTACAAATTAAAAAAAAATCATTCATTTCTAAACTAAAACAAACAAAATCAATTTAAAACAAAAAAATTCATAACAAATACCAAACAAAACTTACCTCTTGCATCTCTTCGTCGTCGTGGTCCCATATTTGTGAAGAAAATCAAACTCAAGTTGATGAAATGTGAAGAAATCACCTCCTCAAAAATGCGAGCGCGTAATGCAGGGTTTTTGGCCACTGGCGGAGATGAAAACCAGTAAAAAGCAAATGAAGAATGTTCACTTTTTTTTTTGCTTTTAAAAAGACATAACGCGTTCGCGTTATAACGTGAATGCGTTATGTCTCATTTTTCACTTTTTTGGCCACAAAAGTGCGACTATCTTGGTGCACTTACCCTAATATCTTTAGGGTTTCATTGCATTTTTTCTTCTACTTCTACAAATCATCATTTCTACTATTATAGGTAAATAAAATACATAAAATGCTAAATGAATTGGAAAAAAATGCTAAAATCTATTATTGTATTAAAAATTTCAAAAAAACACAAAAAAAAAAATATTGGGGGTGGAGGATCACTTGGAGTTCGCTTATGTCATTTTCATCCTTGCTGAATTGGGATCATGTGCTCTCTAAATATCTGAGTTTCGTTCAAGTTTTTAAAAATAAATACCATCTTTAAACGAGCTCCCATTTTGTAAAGATTGGGATCCCATTTCCCGTTTTCCAGTTTGTGGCCCATTAATAAACGGGATCCCATTTTTTAAAAAATACGATCTCATTTAGAATTTAGGCTTGGGATCCTAAAGCTAAAGGGGATCCCATTTTTTAAAAGTGGGATCTTGTTTTTGGCAAGTCAATTTCATTTTTTTGCCTAGGGAAAAAACTTCCATGTTTTATGGACTCATCTTTCTGATTTTATCAGGAACTTAGGGTGAAGTTTGGGTGGAAAAATAATGGACTTGCAAATTAGTGAACAACATTTTCTTGTGGAACAGTTGATTGAGATGGCTCTTGTTTCGACTATCCAACCTCTCATGAAATCTCATTCATATTATAATCTTGCGCGATCTTATTATTGTTAAATTTGGTTGCCTTAGTCAACTTCACAAAATTTTGATAACTTATTTGATACCCTTAAGAAATTTCATTTTAGGATCCCTTAAGACATTGGTTTATGGTTTAGGGTAATAGACTAACTAGTTTATGAATATTTTTTATTTTATGAATAAACTGACTATTTTCGTAATAGAAACACATAATTATGTATTATTAAGATTGAGTTTGATGTATACTTTAACTTGATATTTTTTTAATTGAATATAAGATTATTATATTTAACATGTTTTTCATTAATATTGATTGTATATATATATAAGAAGTTTAATATACTCTAATAAAGTTGAATATTTCTCACTTAAATGAATTTTATGATATAAAATGTATAATAAAATTAGTTAATGTTGAATCTTATTTTATTTTGGATTGTTTGGAATTGAAAGAACCTAAAATAAAGAAAATAAAAATATTTAGAATCTTTTAGTGTCTAGGTAACTAGTGAAAATTGAGATTTTAGACTAAACTAGAAGCCTAATTAACAACTAATTGACTAGAATGAGCGTTAAGATTGTCGAAAGACAAGAGACAACACATGAAAACAAGAAATGGAAACAAAGAATGAGTAAGAGAGATCAAAATATAAAATAGAAATGAATGCAAATATTATCTAATTAAGTGACAATTAGAAATGGATTGTACAAGGATTTACCTGAATTTGCTAACTAAATCTGCAAAAAAACATTGATAATTTATAAATTGTAACTATTTTTTAACATATTGTTTTCTATTCTAATTATAATTTAACATTGTGTTAGCTCTCAAAAACACAGGTGGAAAACCTCAAGAGGTTGCCAATCTCTTGGTACGTTTTAGGGTAACAGACAAGGTCAAAAGAATTCAACCTTCTACTCTTCAGGTGCTGCCAGACCTAGGCAGGTGTACCTTTCTGAATGAAGCAGACTTGACTTATGATTATCCTTCTTGCAATTATTTTTCAACAATGGCAGATGGGAGTGAACAAATGAAACCAAGCGCAATAGCAATCTTCTAATCTAAATCCTACTATGCTCAATTAACAGATGTAAAGAAACTGAATGAATTTGAATGAAGAAATTGTAGAGACCGGTGCCTTATTGGGTATGCGGAGTCAAATGAAATCAAGATGAGCAACACTCTTTGGATAAAACTCAAATTATCTGGCATACATTCTGTTTACAACTTGTATAAATATGCAATAATGTAACTACTAAGATCTACTTTAATAATCCAGATGAATTTCTTTGATTACTATGATCAACTAAAAGGATTTAATCTTTGCTTGAAAGAACCAATTGATTAATCACATAAATACAGCAAATGTGCATTAATAAACTGAACATAAACTTGTTATGTCAATTTAAACAACCAGAAAGCATCAATCTTGGAGACAACTTAGTAGTATTTTCATTGAATTCAATAGACAATTGACACTAGAAAAATGTAGCAACATCAATTGATATTCATAAATACCTCCATTTTGAAAACATGCATCATAGTCTTTGATATGAGAAGTTTATTCTACTGTATCGAATATCTAATAACTGATGATGATTTTACAATTACAAAATGCCTATTTGTACACTAGCATCCGAAAAACAAATCACGCTGAGATCCCATGTCAGCCTACCACTGAATTTGGGCTCATTTCATGTCAGCCACAGTGTTTGAATTTTATTAATCACCAATGAAACTGTCACCAAGACATATCATATAGTTATGCCAAAGGCAATTAAATCACCAATCGTCCCATGGTTTGCTTTCGCCATGACATATCTGAGTCAGGGAGATGTCTTATAGATTACATTATGTTTCATCGATGTGCTTCTCTTAGTGTATTATTCATTCGCTGAGACACAAGCAAGTTTCTCACTGAGATTCCCTATTCATTTCATTCATTGTCACTATAACCATTTGATATCGAAAAGACCTTATGCAGATCACACTATGTTTCACTAAAATCTCCTTTTACCCCTTGTATGTCACTATAACATAATGATTCTTTCACCGATGTATCCTTCTATCTTATGTGGGTTGCTATAGCATACCGACATCAGGGAGACCTCTCGTAGAATGCTTGAGTCATACCAAAAGTCATGAACCATCTTGTGTGTCGCTGAGACAAATCAATCTTCATGCCAACAAAGTCATTTGTGTTCCATTAGTGAGACCCACTACACTTCGCTAAGACCATACTCTGAAGTCACATAAGTCTTACCGAGCAGCACCATCCATTCGTGCATCACCAAGACATTAATTCTCTCACTGAAAACCACCAATGAAATTTCGGCGAGACCGAAAGTCACTCGCCGAGACCTCACACTAATATCACTTAGTCCAGCCGAAGTGAACCCTCATACGCTGTTCGGTGAGACTCCTCTGGAAATGTTCTTCTAGTTGTCGGTCGGTGTAACAATGAGATTTCACTATGACATCACACCGAACACAACAAGTTTGGCCAAAATGAATCCCTCGCATGTTGTTCGATGAGACCAAAAGGGTTCGCTATGACTTTATATCGAATGCAACAACTCTTGCCGATGAACCTCCACATGTATTAGTCGGTGAGACTCGACCCATTCAAGGAGACCTCACCCCGGTGAAAAATAATCCTGTTGATAGACCATTCCACTGACTCCAAAACCATGCGTATGTCTTGCCGATATGTACCCATAGGTGAATGTCGATCACTGTGACAATGAAGAATTCATGTCGATGAACTTGCAACAAACATATGTTAACACAAAAGCATCATGGGTTGGGGAGACCTAGATAGACTTATGCCGATAGGAACTACAATATGAAAAATGCATGACCCGATGGATTTTAGGATAAATATAGGCAAAATGAAAACAAAATGTCACAATGGAAGGCCCCTGTGCTTATGATGAGGACTCATATGGAAACTCAGAGGGATGAAAAATATGTAAAATCATCAAATTTTTACAGTTCCAACACATTGAAAGTAAAGTTTAACATATTGTTTTCTATTCTAATTATATCTATGTTCATAATTTTTAATTGATTGTTTCTCTTGATGAATACACATTTAAATGTTACATAATATTTATCAAATCCTATTTCATTGTCAATATCAAGGACCCCAATTTACTATGTATCAACCTAAATCAATCAAATAATTTCTTCCATGGGCATGCCTACATACTTGGCTCCATACAACGCAAATAAAATTATAAACACTTAAGCAATGCAAATGAATTTTTTCCATTATCAAATATTCTTGAGCTCAAAATCAAGTTTCCAAATGCAAAATGATTTGTTTGATTTCAATTTAGGGTTTTAGAAAAAAAAATTGTTTGAATTCAATTTAGGGTTTCAAGAAGAAATTAGGGTTTTCAATGCATTTTTTTTGTTTCATTTCAAACTAGGGCTTTCAAATGAAATTTTTTTTGTTTGATTTGAATTTAGGGTTTCAAAAAGCAATTAGATTTTCAAATGCAATTTTTATTTCATTTCAATTTAGGGTTTTCAAATGCTTTTTTGTTTCCTTTCAATTAGGGTTTTCAAATACATTTTTTTTGGTTTGATTGAACAATTTAGGTTTCAAAAGCTAATTTTTTTCTTAAGATACAATTTAAGGTTGATTTTTTCCTTTTTATTTAATATCTTTAGGGTTTCATTGCATTTTTTCTTCTACTTCTACAAATCATCATTTCTACTATTACAGGTAAATAAAATACATAATTTAATGCTAAATGAATTGGAAAAAAAATGCTAAAATCAATTATTGTATTAAAAAATTCAAAAAAACACAAAAAAAACAAAAATATTGGGGGTGGAGGAGCACTTGGAGTTCGCTTATGTCATTTTCATCCTTTTCGAATTGGGATCATGTGCTCTCTAAATATCTGAGTTTCGTTTGTTTTTAAAAATAAATACCACCTTTAAACGAGCTCTCTTTTTGTAAAGATTGGGATCCCATTTCCCGTTTGCCAGTTTGTGGCCCATTAATAAACAGGATCCCATTTATAAAAAATAGGATCTCATTTAGAATTTAGGCTTGGGATCCTAATGCTAAATGGGATCCCGTTTTTTAAAAGTGGGATCTTGTTTTTGGCATGTCAATTTCATTTTTTTGCCTAGGGAAAAAAATTCCATCTTTTATGGACTCATCTTTGTGATTTTACCCTTTTGTTACCACAAATTAACCCATGTAAGAAGCTAAGTGAAGGAAATCCACCCTTTTCATGTGAACCATAATCTCCATAAAATCCAAGATTGATAAGCCTCATAAAATTTAAATACATCCCACTTATTAATGCTTGAAGTTGAGGAACTACATCCAAGATCAAACAAAGAGATCTTCATCATAGTCATTAACCATGGCATCCCCATAATTAACCCTTTCATCAATTATTTCATCCCTATAACCAACCTTAAACATCCACTTCCTAAATCCATCACCCTAGACTAATAAAATTACACACTCTAGACCTATTCACAATGATGAAGCTATCACAAATTCCATGGGATTTCAAGCTATTAATATCTTCATGAGGGATCATAAATAGGATTTAAAATAGACTCGGAAACATTACCATATATTTAATAACCATTCCAAACACATAAAATTATCACATAAATCCAACCACCATACATCCTTCATCCAACTTGCCTCCCAATCCTTTTTTCTTGACAACTTGGAAGAAGCCAACTTAGTAATAAAAAAAAGTAGAAAATTCATTAAGTGTAACACTAATTTATCATGGAAGAAAATTCTTGAATCCAAATATCCAAAAGAAAATCCCAATATAAAAAAATCAAAAATCAAAATCATTTGAAATATTAAAGAGAAAAAACCATCCAATGGTAAAAACCATTCTTATGGTTCCTTGGGCAAGTAACATAACAAAAAACCATTTACATAAATCATGTGTAATTTTTCTATCTATGAGTGCCTTACATTTGGGGGCAATTTTTTACCTCCCACTTATCCCATCCATCCTTCACAACCATTAGCCAACCATTCATAGCACACCATCATATCTATCCTCATTCCAAATTTTGACCTTGATTAGGAAGTGGACGATATCTTGAAATATATTTTTAAAAATCCTTTAATATGAACAATCATAACATAATAAATGGCACACAACAAAGTAGTACATATCATTGGATTATGTGATTTAGTCTTTGGAAACCACATCTCGCATCCCCTCCCCACATCCATCTCAAATCCCGCCCATCATATCCATCCATATTACCTTCCTTCCATATATCCAACACCTTCACCCTTGGTCCTAGAATGGATTTTCTCCTAAATTATTTGAATGTCAACTAATCCCAAATAGAAAATGCAATTCTAAAAAAATTCTACAATCCTAAATTCTAGATACTTAAACCTTCAAGATTGTGATCCCATTCCTAGCATCTAGTTTGCACATCCAAATCCAATACATGTAGCCGCTTCAAAATCCAAAGACCCTACATATCCAAACATACCAAAAGAACACAAAAGAATCTAGAAAAATCTATCTAACACAATTGAGCACATATCGAGGGTGGAAAGCAAGACGCGCTAAGTAAATGTTGGCTCCTGATATGGTTCCTCATTCTCTTTTTCTCCTCCTACCCCTGGCCTATGTGGGTAAATCATGTCATCACCTAATTATTCTTCCCCTTTCCAAAATGGAAGGAATTTTTCCCTACTATCTATAGGGAGTTGGTTGGTTCCACTACTCTATTTCTAAGGGGTTGTGGGTCAACTCAAACCTCTCTATTTTTAAAATACATCTATAAACCTCATCCTTAGTCTCAAGTTAAAATCCAAATCTTGTTTTCTTTTTAAACCATTTCATTTTTATTGTAATGTATCTTTCCCAATCCTTATGTTATTATTAACATATATTGTTCCCACATCAACAATGATATCATCATCATCAAATCAATTTTTTTGGCTTACGACAAGTGATCAAGGGAAAAAGTCTTATTACTTTTATTTTATAATTTGTGCATTCTTACATACTTTTGTGTGTTTATTTTGTAGCTAACATTTATGAATTGATCCTTGGGGCACATCATGACCAACATCATCAATGTCTTCCATATCATGGTGCATCAAGTCATATGCCTACTTGGATATCATTTCCTCACACACTTGGCACTATCATCATGATCCCTTTATATCATGGTGGATAATGCCAAATGCTATAGCAAATAAGTTGCTCAACACATTTGGAATTCCATCAATGTTTCCACTACATGTACCCTCTATTGACCATACCCAATCATCACACCCCATTCCATTATCATTGTCTCTCTCCTCATCCATACCCAACATATCCCTTTGGGTCATATCATAACTCTTCACACATCTCACACCTTTACTAGCATTGTTTCATCTTCATGTACCCCATCTTTCTTGCATCTAATTATCTTCCCACTCCTATTCATCCAAACCCATTACTTTAATTCATCATCCCCTTGGACTTGGTTCTCCTTTCAAGAGACCACTTGGGTCTTGTCAACCCCACTGCACTCTTGAGGGGTGCCCCTAACCCACCTTCTAAACATCACTTCCTCTTAATGATTGGGGCATTCTACCACCAATTATATCTTACTAAATGTATATACTTATTTTCTTTGAAACAACGTTACTTTTTCAATCATAATGTCATTCTAAAAAGGAGAAAATCTAGACACCTAAAATTAACCACATCCTAATGACATATCTAACATTACACCTTTCACCACTTCACCACTTTTGAGAACATACTAATCTTATTGTAACCATACTTGCATTCCTCTCCACTAATTAATTAAATAAATCATATTTGTTTAACTAAACTAAATTCCTACATCCCTTGAGCCACTATTAAATAACATTATTAATTGATTAATTAGTCTAAAATTCCTAAATCCTAATCTAATCCCAACTAATAAAACCACATTTATCCCTCATCATAAAATCCAAAAAACCCACATCATCTTTTTCTCTAACTTAAAATCCTAAATAAAAATCAATCTACAACCCTAGGCATCAAAATAACGAATCAATCTTAACCATCTATCTTCCAACCAATTAAATAACAATTTTTAATTCAAGCCATCAAATTTTAAATGAAACTAATCTTTAATTCTAAGCATCAAATTAATCAATGAAATTCTAACTATTCATTCCCAACTATCATCTATCCAAATTCAATTCAACTTTGAATCTTGAACATTCACTTAACTAAATCAATCTCAAGCCTCCATGCACCAACTACAAACATTTACTTCCATCTCCCTACCAACTTTAAATTAAAAAATCCTCTCATTCAATCATAGCCATACATTTTAAATGAATCTCAACCCTTCATTTCTCCTATCCTACATCTATAAATCAACTCCATCCTCAACCGAATCATGAAGAATAATCCATTGGAGCAAGTACATGTCGCCACATTGAGGACTTGCAAAAGTAACTCAACATCAAGCACATCACAAAAACATCCACTCATCTTAGATTTGCATTCCTAGTTTTGCTCAATCAAAGGTAATGATAAGATTTGAAGTTAGGTTCAAAGTTGCTTTTGTTTCTTTTTTTTTATATTTTCTCACCTTCTACAATAAATTCTTGAAGTTTCAAAATTCAAATTTCAGATGAGCCTAAGCTTACCCCTTTCAAACTAGTCATTACCCCCACTATTGGAGGGGAGCGAACAGACTGAGAACAAACTCAGAGGCGGCAAAGCTGAAATATATTCTCGCGTTTTGCAAACACGTTTGATTAGATTAGTTTTATTAGTTTGTCTTGTAATTTAAGAGACGTTTCAACTTTGGATGCCGATTTAATAGGTACATTCATTTATTCGTGTGATGGGAAGTAGTGGGGTGTGGGTCTTATCAACGGCAATGTGCTTTCCACGTGGCAGGATCCGCACTACTTGTTTTAGTTGTATTTTAAATGATGGTCGAGGCTGCTAGATCTTGGTCTATTAAAAAGTCTTTCAGCTTTCGTATCTCAAAATGTGTTCCATTAAATCTTTTCATTTTCAAATGTCATACGGTTTTGACTCAAACCAAAATTTATCTAAAAGATTTTTTTCTTAGCATCTAAGAAATAGAGTTAGACAATCAAATTTCATGAGAAGAGAAATACATAAAAAATATGATTAAATAGTTTACGAAAAAAATATACATAAAAAATGTTTACTACATAATATAATGTTTATTGTAGGAAAATTTTTACTTCTAAATCTAAAATCAATATAATCATGATTACGCCAAAGGCATTCCCTCTATGAAACAAACTGAGCAAATCTTTTCCATCAATGATTGATATCATATGCCCACCGTACAAGACCATTGAATGCATCTGAGTTGTTAAATTCAAACCAGTGACGTTGTGGACATGTTAATGTTTTCAGTGTCATTGCAGGCTTCTTTTTCTCTGACAATAATATCTGTGTGGTGCAATGAATGCCGCTTAACATTTAAGATTGGGAAAAGTCCCATATCAATGCAAGACGATTAAACGAATCTCAATCGTTCATCATTTTTTACCCTTTTTTTAGTTGTTTTTCGTCATTTTTTTTTTGCTTTCCCTGCCGCTATTGGGTTACACTCCTCCAAACTCTTCCTTGTTGGTATTGACCTTTCACTTCTCCAATTTGGCGAGCTACAGCCTAAAAATAAGGTTTCAATGAGGGTTATAGAGTATGTTTATTAAAATGAAAATTACGGCCAAGATCCTAATAATGAGCACATTTACATTTTAACATTACAACATCCTTTACCTTAAGTATATATTAGCATAATTAAAATATAATGTATATTTTATATAATTAAAAAAATATATAAATAATATAATTATACTACTTACAATTAAATTTATCCTAATTGACCTTCCACATATCTTCAATGTACCCATTGCACACTAATTTGTGAATGCTAGTAATTAGTTACAATAAGTATTAGGCTCAAGCCTTCATAGGAGAAAGACCTACACAAATCACTAGCAACACAACCCTTTATAATAAAAATCACATCATTTTGATATTCCATCACAACCATCCAATATATAGTAGAAGAAAAATAGGAAACCCTCAAATGGTAAATTAGAAATCATGGGCAAAACCACCAAAAGATGTGGCACCTAAATCCCAAGTTATAATTCTATCACCCCCTTCCAACGTGCCTCTCCAAGATATTTGTATTTTCTCTTATGCCAATAAAGGTGTCATAACCTCCTCATCAACATGGTCATTCCATTTTGGCTATATAATGTCCTCATAGAATTTTCATAACATCTCTTACACATCCTACAATACCATAAGATGCTCTTATACATCTCTACAAAATTAAATGATCCTATAATTTCTTACACATGTCATATGAAAAAGTGTCAACTCAAAATGGGATGTTTTCTATGAGGTCTTGTAGATAATTAATAAGTATTTATTAGTCAACATTTAGAATTGCAAGACATATGACACACATATCACACATATGTAGCTTACCTAGAAACTATATTTTAGGGTTTAAATAGCTCATCTTGTATAAAATTTGCTCAATCTCCAACACACTTGGCACACGATCATCATGATCCCTTATATTATGGTGCATAAGCCAAATGTTGTAGCAAAGAACTTACTCAACATATTTGGAATCTCTTTAATGTCTCACATGTATGTACCTCCCCTCAACCATACCCAATCATCACACATTATTTCATTAGCGTTATCCATCTCTTCATCCATATCCATCATATCCCTTTACATCTTATGACCCTTCATTTATCTTTCCCTTTTACTAACATTGTTTCCTCATCTTCAAAACCCCAACTTTCTTGCATCTAACCATCTTCTCTCTTCTATCCATTCAAACCCATTCCTTCCATTCCCCATCCCTTTGGACTTGGTTCTCCCTTCAAGAGACTATATGAATCTTATCAACCCCTCTACTTTCACAAGACCTAGCATCCCTAACCCACCATCTAACATCATTTCCTCTCAAACTGAAGCATCCTACCACCAATTTTGTCTCAATAAGTGCCTATACTTATCTTCTTTGAAACAACATTACCTCTTTTAGTTTTGGTCACAAATACATTCCAAAGAGGGACAAATGCAGACACTTAAAATTAACCACATCCTAATGGCACATCTAACATCATGAATTTTGTCACTTTAACACCATACTAATCTTTTTGTAACCACACCCACATTTTTCTCCACTAATTAATTAGATAGATAATATTTAATTAATTAATTAGGATTAGCCTTAACATTCCCTTCATCATCAATTAAATAAATCATATTTGTTTAATTAAACTAATTCCCTACATCCCTCTCCACTCACTAAATAAATAACCTATTATTTGATTAATTAGTCTAAAATCTCAAATCCTAATCTGATCCCCACTAATAAGACATGTATCCCTCATCATAAAATCTAAAAAGTTAACATCATTTATTTCCCTAACTTAAAATGTCTAAAATTCTAAATGAAATTAATCTTTAATCCTAACCGTCCAATTTTTCAAATAAATTATAAATATTCATCTCTAACTACCAATCAATTAAATAAGTTTTTTAAATTCAAATCATCAAATCCTAAATTAAACTAATCTTTAATTATAGTCGTCAAAGTAATCAGTTAAATCCTACCCATTCATTCTCAACTACCATCTATCTAAATTCATATCAACTTTGAATCTTGATCATTCACTTAACTAAATCAATCTCAACCCTCTATGCACTAACTACTAATATTTACTTCCACCTCCTCCCCTAAATTCAAATTCAAAAATTCTGTCATTCAATCCTAACCATCCATTTCAAATGGATTTCAACCCTTCATTTCTCCCATCTCACATCTATAAAGAGACCCCATCAACCAAATAATGAAGAACAATCCAATGAAGCAAATGCATGTTGCCACATTGAGAACTCCAAGAGCAGCCCAACATCAAAAACATTAAGAGCACATCCACTCACCCTAAATTTACATTGGTCTTTGGCTTCCAAATTAAATTTTCATTC
The DNA here is from genome assembly GCA_007258455.2 of Sequoia sempervirens. Lineage (NCBI taxonomy): Eukaryota > Viridiplantae > Streptophyta > Pinopsida > Cupressales > Cupressaceae > Sequoia > Sequoia sempervirens. Next base: position 65,837 of record VDFB02102220.1, on the reverse strand, counting down.
CTGTTTTGCTCAATAGAAGATAGTAGTAGGACTTATAGTTAGATTCAAGTTTCCTTTTGTTTGCTTTCGTTTTCCTTTATTTTCTCATTTTCTACAACAAACAATTGAACTTTCAAATTTTGAATTCTATACGGACTCAAGCTTATCCCTTTCGAACTAATCACTATCCACTACTTGAATAGATAAAATTCATATTTTGTATGCTAACATGTCCTATGAAAAGATAAACCTTCTAAGATTTATTGCACACATCAAAGACCATTATTTAATAACATTTACATTTTATCAACACTTAACATTAAAAAAACATCAATAATTACAAATGATTAAATAACAGCCCTTTGAGCTTACCAAAATTATTAAATTAAAAAATTAAATCCAAAGAAATGACCAAAGAAGACATCAGCATATGGCAAGCTCTCTTTAGATTTTTTTCACCACCATTAATTCCAAACAAGAAGGAAAACCATTTAACTTTGGATTTGATTATTTAACAGACGTTTTAACTTTGGATGCGCATTTACTACCCTACATCGGATGAATTCATTTATTCGTGTGATGGGAAGTTGTGGGGTACGTGGCTTATCTACGGCAATGTGTTTTCCACGTGGCAGTATGCACCCCTTTGTTTTGGTTGCATTTTGAGTGATTGTGGAGGCTTCTCAGTCTATTAATAAGTCCTCCATTTCAAAAATATTTTTCTCATATTTTTTTCTTATTCTTTAAAATTAAAATCTTTCTTCACACTTAAATCAAAATTAGTCTAAAAAATATAAAAATATTTGTTTTATTATCTAAGAAATAGAGTTAGACAAGCTTTAATATCAAATAAAAGAAAATATATATATATATATCAAAAATTCTTTCAACACTAATAAATAAAGAGAGAAATGCATAGAAAATATAATCAAATAGTTTAAAAGATAAATATATAAATTCACCACATAACATTGTGCTTATCTTAAAAAAATCCTTACCTCTAATGATGTTTAAATGTTTAGGGTTTGAAGATTTAAGATTCACAACTTTTAGTTTTCTTGAGGTATATGTTTTGGGGTTTGGAGTTTAGGATTTATAATTTATGACTTAGGTTGTATAGTATATTGTAAATAGACTTTAGACTTTAGTGTTCGATTTTTATGAATTATGGTCTAAAATTTAGAGTTGAGAGTAACTTACCTAATTTAAGATTTGTGGTTTCTAAAGTTTATATAGCTAATGGTCTATGGTTTAAGATTTATGGTTTGGTGAACTTACAGTTTAAGGTTTATATTTTAGGGCTTGCCTAGTTATATAATAAATAGAGTTTGGGATTTGAGGTTTTGTTTTTATGGTCTATGACCTTCCCTATGTGGTTTAGGGTGTAGATTTTATAAAACATAGTGTTGGTAATTTAGGTTTATAGTTGGAGAGGTTTATGATTTAGAATCTAGGGTTTCAATTTTATCTATTCTATGGTATAGGGTTTATTAATTTATTGTTTTTCTTGTTTTCTATTCTAATATATATATATATATATATATATATATATAAAGACTAATGAGGGTTACTTGGGTTTTTAGTTTGGTTTGAACCTAGAGAGACCACTTATGAGGGGATCTCTTCCCAATGGATTTATCGTCAAGACCCCTACTAGGGAGCCTAGTCTCCAAGGCATTATCGCCTTATTCAAATCTATGAGCTCAACATCCCAAGGCACATAGCTCATGAGCACAACAACGCAACAAAGGCACACATCCTATGAGCATGTTAGCCCATAGAGGCACAAAGCCTACAAGATCAACAACTTAGTAGGGGTTTGAACGTTGGTGGACACCACAACAATATTATGACTTGACCACCACATGTGCCCTTATCGACTTTATAATTTTTTATTTTATACTATTATAAACTTATTAATTATTTTATTACATTCAAATTTTCTTAATTTTATATTTTTTATATTTAAATTGATTTTTTTTATTGTTAAAATTTAATTAAATTTTTTATCAACAACCAAATTATAGTGTTAATTTTATAACATTCAATCAAGGGAAGTTGTTGCCAAAGTCTTCTGAAGCTATGGCTCGTGTCACCCCTTCTACATCTCTAGTGGATGGTGCCCTTAGATCTTTGGCAAGGCACCTCAAAGCTTACTCCAATTTTTCGCCCAACCCAAGGCTTGCTCTAGCTTACAACACAATTATTCCTACATGGTGTTTCTTATGCCCCTACAGTGAGCAAATCTGGCAATGGATCTTTGGCTTTAGGGTGCCCTCCTCTGTGAATGCCACAAGTGAGGCCCCTTCAAGGGGTGTTTGGGGGACACATCTGATGGTTGTGGATTTAAGATCAAAAAATCAAAAGGAAAACAGTTTTTCGCCTCCTACTGGATTTTGAGGTGTTGATACCCAAGTCTCTGGTGTCTCCCAACCTACTTTCTCTCCTCATGATGTTTCTTCTTTTATAAATGTGGATCTAGATGAAGATATTAATAGAGAACTAGTAGAACATGAATCATTTTTTGCTGAGTAGGGTTTGATCAAAAAATTCAAGGGTTTTTGGCCAAACCTATATGCTCTTCACAAATGGATCATCGAAAATTGGCTTCCTATTTTAAAAGGTAGTCTCCAAATTTACCCATGTGCACGTAGTTTTTTTGTGGTAGTTTTTGGTAATATATATCAGATTGAAACATTATTATTTATGACTACTTATGGGCTTTTGACAAACATATGCTCATGCTCAAGGGTATCAGCACAAAGTTGTGTTACACTTTTAGCCAGCTTATCAGCATAGGTGAATTTAAGTAATTTTAACTAAAAATTACTTTTGGTCAAACATATGATCTTGTTGGCTAAAATTGTTGGCTAAATGCATATTTAGCACCACTTTGAGTCTAATTTACCAAAAAATATATATATATTTGAAAAACTTGATGTTTCAACAACTTCTACTTGTGTAAAAAATATATATATAAATATAAAAATACCCTTTTGTAGATCCATAAGTTTAGTTTTCAAAAATGTATATATTTTAATAGTTTAATTATTATTTATATTTTTCTTTTTATTTTTACTAAATGTATGGTATCAACACAAAATATTAGGTTGGTAACCATGTCAACGAAAAATAGTAAAACTTATTAAAATTTTTGAAAAAAATAAGATGCCTTAGATATAAGAATCTATATGAATATGGTATTTTTTTTCTATTTTAGATAAATAATTTATATGAAAGTTGACATCGACTTGAAACAACTAAGTCTTAATACACACACATTTTAATATTTATTTAAAAATATAAATTTATCAAAATTGGAAAAAAAAATATTCATGCCTTAAAGTTTCAAGTTATAAATACACACAAAAAATTGAAGGAAAAAAAATAAAATTTACTATATAATGGTTGACATCTCATGTAACTTCATTTTTCAGCATTTTATCAAAAACTAAATTATAGTGTTAATTTATAAAAAACTATATTCAAATCATTTTTAAATTTTTTCAAAAAAATACAAACATAAAGTACACTAAAAAATAAAAAAATTATTAATTTACATCATTTCAAAATTCAAAACATATATATCACTTTTTAGTGATTCAAGTTTAAAAGTTGGATCAGTGTTGGTCATTTCCTTTATAAAAGTGTGACACAACTTTGTACTTTTACCCTCAAGCCATGCCATCCTTCTTTTGATTTGTGCTTTGAATCATTTACTACCATATGGATATGGGTTAAACTCCCCAACCTTCCCCTCCAATTCTGGTTTGATTCTTTTTTTGAAGCAATTAGCAACTCGCTTAGGAAAAAATTGGATGTCAATGAAGGATTTGCAAACTTTTTTCATACCACTTATGCTTGCATTTTGGTTGAGCTTGACACTTCCAAAAGCCTATCAACAAATATTTCCAGGAAAACATCAAGTTACTATTGGAAACAATTATTGGATTATGAAGTTTTTCCTTTTTGTTGTTGCAGGTGTTTCAACACTAGCCATATCGTTGTCCATTGTACCAGATGTAAAATCAATAGTTAGGCCACTTGGTGGAAAAATGCTTCCCCACACCATTATTTTGTGAAAAAGGATGTCTCATCTCCCCCTAGGTTGAACCAAATGATGAGGTTCAATTGGACTCTAAGTTGCCTCTAGAGAAGGGAAGTCAGAAGGCTTTGGTTGATGTTATTATTTCACCTTTTGGATGGTATGGTCCATCTCCCTCTTGGCATGGCTGCAAGAGTGATTCTAACTTAGAGGATCACAAAGCAAAAGAAGATTTAAATTTAAAGATTATTGTTGATGATGTTACATCTTATGAGGACAATAACACCTTTTTCATCAATAACCAATAAAGCAAATATGAAGGTCGAGACCTCCAATGAAATCTAGACAATCATACAAAGGAAAAATAAGAGAGATTTGACTACGTCTAACACGGTTCAGCATTCCCATGTCAAATGTGGTAGTAAAACTTAGAAATTATATTAGTTTTCATGATGACCCTTATGGTCCTCTCTGAAGCACCCTTATTTGAAGGGCATGCTCTTTATCCTTTTATTTTATTTTTATGGGGTACAGCTTCCTTAAGCCTAACTTACCTAGCAAAAAAATATATATTATTGTATAAATTAGCTAAAAAATTAAAATATATTTTTCAAAAATATAGAAATAATCAATTACCAAAAAAAAATTAATTCATAAAATAGTATTAAAACCCAAAATCACAAGTCACCTAGTCTCCCCGTCTCGCACGAGGCTGTCGGCCAAGCCGCTGTCAGGGCTAAAGCTTGAGTTTATAGTCCATCTCTCGGACCCTAAAAAAAAAAAAAACCCAAAAATCAAAAATTGCAAAAAATGAGAAAGGAAAAGAAGAATACTTGAAAACACAACTAAAGGAAAGACAAACAATTGGGAAAATAAGGAGGTCACCCATTACTCGTGAGATTCACATGTAAGAAGAATAGAAAATAAATGAGGCCTCGCCTTTGTTTACTTGAAACCCCTTCTATGTAGTTTGAACTAATTCAACAAAAAATTACTTCAAATAGAATCAACTTGAATCAAATCCTCATTGCAACGAGTTGCCACAGATGCACTAACTAGGTTCGATTGAAGGAAGTTTGATAAAATTCACCTTTAATTGAACTTAGGCAATTTTATGTGTGATATTTGGCCACATTGTTTTGTTGGGCCCAAAAGGGGGACTCAACTATTTCCTTTCACTCAAATATATATATATATATGAATGGAAAAATTACAAGAGAGAGAAAAATAATAATTATAAAGTCCTAAGTTAAAATAAAATCAATAATTATATTAAAGTAGCATCCAATCCCTTCAAATTAATAAAGAAGAATTTTAATGTTAAAATTTTTGAGAGGAAATAAGCATATTTTATAAGAAGGTTGGTATTCGCCAACTTGAGAAAAAGAAGCACTAGCCTTACTTTCAAACTCCTAAACTTGAATTAATTAAAAGGAATATATTTGCACATCTTTTATAAATTTTCATTTTAAATATATATTAAAAAATGTAATATCCTCAAGGATAAAAGTATATACATCATTTTACATTTGGTATTGTCATATATAATAATCAAATTATCTTGTTTACCACATGCATTAACCCTAGCGTTGAAACTATTTGTTAACCAATTATTCTTCCTAATTGTCTAGGTTGACCCTCCTTGCATTATTTATTTTATCTTCAACTAAATTTTGGGTTTAACCTTGTCCCCTACATTAGGTCACATTAGACTCTAGTCCTCCCTTTACAAAATCCTATTTTTTTGCTCTTTGATCTAACCCTTTTATAATTTAATCATTACCAATTAGTTTTCTTGTCAAATCATCCCAAATTAAGGATCTAGGATCTTGTATTTATATACAATGAGTTTCCATAGATGCACTAACTAGGTTCAATCAAAGGAAGTTTGATAAAATTCACCTTTGATTGAACTTAGGTAATTTTAAGTGTGATATTTGGCCACATTTTTTTATTGGGCCCAAAAGGGGGACTCACAACTATTTGCTTTCACTCATGTGTGTGTGTGTTGTATTTGAGTATATATATATATCTATATATATATATATATATATATATATATATATATATATATATATATATATATATATATATATATATATGCATACATACATACACATATGCATACACATACATACATACATGCATACATATATATGTATGTATGTATGTATGTATGTATATATATGTGTGTGTGTGTATGTATATACATACATATATATGTGTGTGTGTGTGAATGGAAAAATTACAAGAGAGAGAAAAAAAAAATTATAAAGGAATTAAAATAAAATCAATAACTATATTAAAGTAGCATCCAATCCCTTCAAATTAATAAAGAATAATTTTAATGTTAAATTTTTTGAGAGGAAATAAGCATAGTTTATAAGAAGGTTGATATTCGCCAACTTGAGAAAAAGAAGCACTAGCCTTACTTTCAAAATCCTAAACTTGAATTAACTAAAAGGAACATATTTGCACATCTTTTATAAATTTACATTTTAAATATGTATTAAAAAATGTAATATATCCTCAAGGATAAAAGTATATACATCATTTTACATTTAGTATTGTGATATATAATAATCAAATTATTTGTTTACCACACACATTAACCCTAGCCTTGAAATTATTTGTTAACCAATTATTCCTCCTAATTGTCTAGGTTGACCCTCCTTACATTATTTATTTTATCTGCAACTAAATTTTGGGTTTAACCTTGTCCCCTAGATTAGGTCACATTGGACTCTAGTCCTCCCTTTTCAAAATCCTATTTTTTGATCTTTGATCTAACCCTTTCAAAATTTAATCATTACCAATTATTTTTCTTGTCAAAACATCCCAAATTAAAGATCTAGGATCCTGTATTTATATACAATCCTAGGTAATTAGTACTCATGATCAAAAAATATATATCAAAAGATCATATTACATAATTTTATCTATAGTCTTGCATTAGGATTAGCATTACCACATCAACATTATAGGCACTTGCATTGTTTACTTGGTATGTCTTCAATCTTTGTAAATAAAAATGGGTCTAATTTATTATCAAGTGGTAACCCTTCCCTCTACACAATAGGACCCCGAGGTTTTTTTCAACACTAGTGCTCTTTTAAGAACAAGTAAAAGCAAAGGAAAATAGTTCCTATATGTTTACAATAATATAGGAAATAATAATTCTAGGACAAAACTGCACCAACAAGACCAAACCATAAGTGAATTTCCATTTAAAATGCCAAAAATAGTTATATTAATTTCCCTCTACCATTAAAGCATCATTTCATTATCACTTGCATAAATTATATAATATCAATCATAGTGCACAAACCAATCAAAGAAAAAAAATATTGAAGTTGATTTTTCAACCATATAGCTCCAAAAAATCATCTACAATCAAACACCTACCAAAAAAGAGAGAAAAACAATGGATTTGTTGTAATCACCTAAGAGATCTATTGATGCAAAAAAAACATGAATAGTTATACAATAATAAATATTTACCCTTAATAAAAGATAAATAAACCCTAGATGAAACCTCATGTGAGGATTAAATCAGATCATGACATGTTTCCTAATCCTATGACTTGAAACAAAAAGCATACAACCTAAATACTCTTAAGTGTGTTAGTGTAAAGGGGGCCTAATAATTAATTAGGTAATTACCTTTTTACTCTAACACCCCCCTAAGTTAAACTTATGGAGAAGCTATAAACCTCTAATGGAGAATGCATAAAAAACAAAAGATGGGTTGTGACAACTAGGCCTAATGTGTGTTGCAAGATGATGGATCATTTATTTTTCCAAGCCTAAAATTACTTCAATTATGCACAATAAGAAGCTAATAAAAACCAGAAATAATTGTTATAGCAACTATGAGGGAAGTTTTTAGAGCATAAAAAGTTGTGTACCTGGCTAGAAAGTTGTTATTTTTAAGATATGGAGGACTCATTCACCTTCAGTGGTGAATGGGTCCTTTTAGGGTTTTGAAAAACTAATTTCAGGATCCTATACCTTGATGTCTACACTCTTGAAATCTTGAATGTCAAGTTCTAGAAGCATGTAGTTAATTATGTAGAGCTCTTTCTGTGATCTTGCACTTTGAATGACAACTTTTGCAAATTTGCAACTTTGACAACTTTACTCCAAATCTTGCTCAACTTGATCTTCAACCTGTAAATCTACAAATACACACTCAAGGGAAAGAAAACTTGTTGATTTTTTAGTGAATGGGGGTTTTCCTTAGTCAAACCCCTTGTAGGTAATTAAACCAAATGATGAAATGAAAGAAATGAAGCATGACCATGAAATAATGTAAATGATGTCACCTTGGATGATGTCTTGTGAATCAAATCTGCAAACTATCATGGAGTGGCCATGAAGAATGTAGATCTAGGATCCTCGAGAATGATATGAAAAATGGTTGCAAGTATATCTTCAATGTTGCACTCACTTATTAGCTCAACAACATGAATGCATGCACTTAGAAACCCTTGAAATGATGATATGATCTTTAATTGTTGCAATAAACACTTGAAATCACCTTGAAATTCCTTATGAATTCCTTTTAAATGCTATATAATTCTCTTGTTTTTGATCTCATGAAGTCACACCAAATTGCTAGGTGAAACAATGTGAATTAACCCCTTATTCATACTAAATTAGGAGATTAACCTCAAAATTCAAAGAATTAAGGCTGACACCAAATCTAGAAAGAAAGATAATTAAATTCCCACCAGAATGAAATTCAAAAATTAGGGTCTCATTAAGGGAGGACCCATTCACCACCAAAGGAGAATGGGTCTTGGCTAAGTTTCTAGGACCAAGCTTTGGGGAGTTGAAAGAAGGCCAAAAATCCATTCTAGATCAACTGAGAAAAGGGGGTGCTATTAAGGGAGGACCCATTCACCATCAAGGATGAATGGGTCTTGGCTCAATTTACCAGGACCAAATTTTTCCCAATAAAATAATTTGATATTTAATTTATGATTGTTGGGAAAGACCTCAAGAGGTGTCAAAATTAAGGCCTAAAAAGGGGGTTAATAACTCCAATTAACCACAATGAATTAGGACCACCTAGATAAATGTGAAAGTACTTTAAAGGACTTTACAACACTTAAAAAATGTGCCAATTATGTCAATTTTATTTAGAAAGGGGCCCATTAGGCTCAATTAAGCAAATAAGTCCTAGCAAAGCGTGAAAGTGTGTTACAACACTTTACAACACCTTTTCAAAGGACCAATTAAGGCATGTTTTAATAAAATAAAGGTCCTAGAATGATGTGAATGTGTAAAATACATTACAACACCACTCCAAGACACCATTAGTTCAACTTTAATATCAATTATCAAGCAAGCAAGGGAAAAGGCTACTTTTTTCGTTACTACAATACTATTCAAGAGTTTTCTTCTTTGGATAGATTTGCATCTTTGGACAATTTGGATGATGAGGTTTCTTCATATTCTCCTTATCCTCCTATAGATAATATTTTTCATACTTCACCTTCATTGATTCTTTTTTTTAAATCATTGATTGAGACTCCCATCATTCATGATTCTTCAGAGTTACTTCAATTCAGAAGGATGGCCATAGTTAAGTTCAAATTCAACTTTTTGGAATGAGTACTTGATAGGTATTTTAGATTTTTTTTATGTCTAATATTGAACATTTAGAGAACATTCTTTAGGACATTCATCTCCTATTTGATGATAGTTATTGCACTATTATTGTCAAATCAATATTGTCTTTGGAGGTTTTATATCATGAGTTTTCACATAGACTTGATTTTTCATCTTCTTTGATTGGGGTAGCACTTGGTTTTTTTGTGGAATACTCTAGTATGGAGACACTTGATTAGTTTTCTAATACACTCATTCTAATAATTATTCCCTCACATAGATCTTCTTGGATTCATAGTGTATTCTACATCCACCAATGGACTTGTGTCATCCCAAGGGGAGGAATTTTGTTTCTAAGCATTGGATTATCTTTTGTCTTCAAGAATTCACCATTGGAATCCAAGCTACTAAAAATTATGGGGGGGTCCATAGCCTCACTCTTTCTCTCCTATGGGGGGATAACTATTGTATATTTATAATGTATGTAGTCATTGGGGGGTCATGTCGAGTCATCCTTCCATCACTTGTACATGTTTGTTTTCTTACATTCTCTCTTTTGGAAAGGATTTTTCTCCATGTTTTTCTCCTTTACTCCATTTGTCAAAGATATTTTTTTATGGGTAGCTACCATGGACTAGTAGGTAGGACCCATCCTTACATATTTTATGCATCTTTATATTCATGCATTTATTTTCCTCTCCCTAAGTTGCACTTAAAGGGGAGTTTCAACTAGTTTGAACATGGTGTTTTACCTAACTAGTTAACCTAGTAGGTCTTATTAACACATGTTCACACATTAAGTTTACTTAGGTCTTTAGGAATATTTCTCTAAGTCTCTAGTACACATGTGATCATATCTTTAGCTTCTTCATCGAATAAGATTAAGATATTCGTTAAAATCTTGTCAGGTCCTATCTCTCAAACTTTCCTATATAAGCAAGGCCTCTTATGTATATTATGTTGTATCATTGTTCCATTATTGATCATTGTACATTTATTACATCCATGATAAATAAAATTATCCTCTTTCCCTACTCTTTTGTGGAATGTTATTTTTGTATTTGTAGGTGATCTTGGAAGCTTGAATCCTTGTGTGACTCTTACAAACTCAAGATGACCCCCTAAGGACTACTTCCATCAAAAATACAATAGATATCCCCTTGAATAAGAGATAAAAACATATGAAGGGATCTAATAAGACTCCAAAATAATGTCCCAAAAAGATTAGGAACATGAAGGTGAACATGAATAACACCATTGACGCATGAATAAGTTGTAAAAAGTTGTAAAAAATGTGACAATTATAGTGTTGAAACTAAAGAACCTCTTCTAAAATTAGTGTGAAGATCAGGATAAAAAAGAAAAAAATCTACATGAGTGACCCTACTGATGCTACTTGAACAATGAACAAATAGCTAACCAAGGAAACAATCTAACTATTGAAGATATAAATAGCACATGAATTTCCACAAGTGACCCCAATGGTACTACTCAACTAGTATAAAGTATATTACAAGTCAAAAATATAGATGCCAATAGTCTAAAGAAAAACGATCAATTGAGGATAGAAGGATTCATTAACACAATAAGAATGAAAGAGTGTTTATATCCAGTATGTTTTCCATCTCACCAAAATGCATAGGTAACCAACCATTACATCCACCTTGTATATAGGAACAAAAAGTAGATACATAGCTCACTCCAAATCAAAACCAAGGAAGCATTAGCACCAAAAATATGATACCCATCATAATACTGACAAGGAATAGGTATGATAGGTCCATTAAAAATGTGTGTCACAATGTAGTACAAGAAAGAGAAGAAAATATCATTAAAATATGCACAAGATAGTCCCTACAACTGAAAAAGGGTGTACAAAACAAGGCACACATGTACAAAACTAGACAAGGTTGTCATTATAAATAATAAAGAAGACATAAAAACCCCCCCAGAACACTTTATAAAGTAGTGAATAAAAAAAATAACACAACATGATATGCAAGATGCCCACAATACATGTATAATATTTCGTGTTTTATCTCAGTGTGTTTACACGTAAAGCTATGCATTCAATAGATGCTTACAATTCTCAAAAATACTACATGCTAAAATTATATATAGATAAGCTAAAATGAAGTAATATTATCCAGATAAATCTTTTCCAAATGCCAAAATATCCAAGCAATCAACTAGAATATAAAATAATGACAAATTGAATAAAAACACCTAGTGAAGATTCTAAAAAAAGTACATGGGTAACTATGAAGAAATCTAAAATATATTTTCAATTTCGTAAGAATCATGAAAATTAGAGATCCAAGAAAAAATTTATGAGTGTGGGAGCCAAAAATGAAGATTTAAATTCAATAAGCGATAAAATATATCTATAGAAAAATATAAGGAAAAAACACCATTAGAAAGTTCTTAGAACCAACTTTCCAACATGATATTTTGTTTGCCAAATTTTAACACCGTATACAAAATTTATAATATTTTTTGTAAAATTATTCTCTTATACCTCAAAGCACAAAATAAGCCCTATATAGGCACCTAGTCATCCATGTGACCAAAGGTTAAGATTCTAGGGATCAATTGGTTAACAACAAGGTTCTAGTCACTGATGTGATTAGTGGCTAAGACCATGGGAGCTAGCACCCAAAATATAAAAAATATATCATTCTTATTTTAAAGATTAAAAAATAATAAAATATTTAGTACCTTATGGGCACAAAAATTGAGGTGATGTGAAAATTGAGATGGCATGGAAATCAAGATAGCCTCAAAAATTTAGATAAACTTAGAATATATTGGCACAAAAATTTTCCCTACTCCAAAACCTATCATTCCTTATATGAAAATAAGGGTTTTGACATATTCTAAGTGCAACCATGAAGTTTTTTTTTCTATAGGGTGTATCATTCAAATGCTTAGGGTTGGATCTCTCAAAAAAGATAGGTAGTCATAGATCTAGAGCTTTGATACCATGTTGAAGTTGATTCTTCAACCCTATAGCTCCCAAAAATCACCTACAATCAAACACTTATCACAAAAAGAAAAAAATAATGGATTTGTTGTAATAGCATGAGATCTTTATTGATGTAGAAAAATCTTGAATAATTATACAATAATAATGATTTTCCCTTGATATAGGATAAAGAAACCCTAGGTGAGGATTAAATTAGATCATGAAATGTGTCCTAATCTTACAACTTGAGACAAAAAGGCACATGAACTAAGTAAGCTTAAGTATGCTAATGTAAAAGGGGACTTAATGATTAATTAGGTAATTACCTTTATACTCCAACATTATTTTCATAATTGTAATAACAATACTCTTTTAAAACTTTGATTTATCATTTATATTTGTAAGGGTGAAAACTACATACCTTGCACATTTCCCTTCATTTTGAACAATACCCATTTATCTTAAGTGTGGTAACTAGTGTAGAAGTTGTATATTTTTATGTAAAAGCTAGCAAATTAACAAAACCTTGATTAATTTTAATGTCACATATCCCAAGGGTCTAGACCAAATTTGTAAATGACCCATCCATTAGCATAGGCAATTTCATAGTGTAGACACACAAAATTAGCATTATGCATAGTCATCTGCTCATTGAATAAATCAAATGCAGCAAATCCATTCGCTAGGAAAATCAAGTCTTTAGTCCTAAGGTTATGCATTTAAATAAATCAAAGGCTCACATCATCCTTTAATTAAATAAATCAAACTTTATTTAATTAAAATCCCCAAAGTCATTTCCATCCTTTTCTAATCTAAATAAATCAAATATCAAAGTCCTAAAAGTCAAAATCATCTAAGCACCATTAAATCAGCATAATCATCATCTATTTAATCTAACCCTGATTAAATAATAATCTCACCCACTTGCATTCTCTAGATTTATCCACTTGCACATATAAATAAATTTATTGATTTATTAAATCCAAGATTTTCCATCAACATGGCATTTATGGGGAATATTCCCTCAATTTTGAATTCAAAGGCAAGTTGATTTGTCCCTCCAACATTGCATTTATTGCTCATTTTCTTGTCCCCCACTTAGCATTTACTCTCAAATTTGAATTCAAATTCTCCCTCTCATGGGCACTCTTCCCAAATCTTGCACATACATCAACCAATCACCACTTGACAAGTGTCCTTCTTCATTGGCCAATCTTTCCCCACATTGGTCTCTCAACACTTTTTGAAAATCTTTAAATAGACAGTTCATCCTCAAGCAAATCCTCACAAATTTATGCAAAGTCACTCTCTTGGTTTGAGAATTGATTTTGTTCATCCATTCCACAATCTTAACATTTTCATCTCCAATCTCATACAAGGTTACTCTCTTCAATGGAGAGCTAATCTTGTCCATCTTATCATCATAATCTAAGCTTATCAATCAAGGGTTGGGAAAGGGTTACTAGCACATGTAACACCAATCCAATATGGAATAAAGTTTTGACTATGTTTTTATATGCTTACATTTGATTATCTTTGTTTTATCTAATTTGCATGTTTCATCATAGTCAAGTATTTCATAGGGATTTCAAATCTAATGTTTTTCAAAGGACTAACATGATGATATTATGTTAAAATTGTTAACCATTTGCAGATTTGATGTCCACATTATGGCGCTAGAAGGAGGGCAGTATAATCTTATAACGCTGTCATCATTAGATCTTGTGGCTTTAAAATGATTACTAACTTCATCCCTACCAATATATACGTATATGTTTGTCTTTTTCTTTCTTCTTTCACTGTATTTGAAGTGATTTGAATAAGTATAGCACACATCATTTAAATAATTATGGTTTCGCATGCACCCACTACTATCATTTGTTGATATCTGCCTGGCTTTTAATAGCTTACATGGACTGTTGGACCAGTTAGAGTGTGCTTTACGTAAAAAAAATCTTGGGTATTTAGGGCTTTGGGTGTCTTGAATTTAATAATAGGTATGACATGATTTAGCAGGTTGTACGCTTCATTACCACACATTGACTACCCTATCCGTGGCATCCCAAATCCATGTTTGGTCGACTGTAAATCACTTTGTCCATGCTTGGTTAGTGTGCACTGTGAGATTATCCTCATTCGTAACTATCTACATTTGGTCTACGCTCAACTTATTTCCATAATCTTAAATGTCTAAATGACTCCCTGTTAGATTGCTTTCATCTTAAACTTATGTTTTCCCTGAATCCATAACTTCAGAGATATACCATCATACTTGGTTCTTATAGGCTGCGTTGATATTTTCCTGGTAAAGAAATATGTGAGCGAAAAGATAATGATGGATTCTTTGAATGTTTGCCATTTTTTTTAATGTGCATTATATATCTGTATTGACTGTGTTTGTCTCTTTTTCTGGCATGCCTTGCACATAGAATTAGATCGCATTGATTCATCAATTTCCTTGGCCATACCAAAAATCGGTCAGTCAGCATCACTGCCCCATTAGAGTCTTCAGAGAGGGCTCTCGACTCTTCTTCGTTCAACGAGCTAGCTAGAGATCCAACCACGGTTTCTGCAGGTTTGTGGAATTTTTTGGACTCCCTCTCTAGGCCAGGATGCGGCAAGGGACCAACCAATGAATGAGCTCATCCTTGCAGCAAAATATTTTGGAGGCAAAAAGGTCCACAGCCAATAGGTCATAATCACCTTCACTGTGAGAAGATCGCGCAAGATTATAATATGAATGAGATTTCACGAGAGTATGGTCAGTGAAAACAAGAGCTATCTCAATCAACCATTCCACATTTTGCATGTACGTCTACCTGTGTTGTTGCAACTACAACATCTGATAAAAGAACTATCTCAATCAATTCAGGAAGAGCTACAAGAAACAAAAAGTTGTTGCTGACGTTGATACTTTGGAGGTGGACGAGGCTCCCTATGTCTTGAGGATGCATTCAGAGCTTGTTGAAGTGGGCATCCAGACGACGCATTCAGAGCTTATTGAAGTGGGCATCTAGAAGTCGCAGTGATGTCTGGTAGTCGCTCCAGCTCATTGATATCAGCCCTCAGCTCTTCCAACGCTTTGTATAAAGGACAAACACAATCAATATCTGGTAACATTAAATTTCAATGACATTTTAACGTACAATTTGTTTAAACTAGTTCTTCCTCAAAATTTGGAGATGGCAGGATGAGTTGATGCAAACAAGAAATTTTCTTTCCGCTCATCATCTGGATCCTTCTGTAAGAAAATATTGTTCTATCTTTCCAATAACTTTTTCCTGCCAAAAAAGATCAATCTTATACAAAGATTTCGAAGGTAAGCTGCAAAGATCTTCTACTGTGACTCATTGCCATAGGAGTCAATTCATTCAAAATTGCAAGATGAGCTCTCCCCATGTGAAATATCCATCAAACACCTCCCTATCAAGCTGTCTTAATTAGTTGAGGGACTTTAGAGTCTATCAATCTTTTTTTTGGTCTCTTTACTGGTAATCCTTGTTGGTGTAGTTTTAAAATTGTTATCATTGAAATTTATCTGCAGCCATTTAATTGTTATCTTGACTGCCTTTCGCACCAATAAAGAATTCAAATGTCAAAAATTCCCATGCATTCTTGCACTTGAATGTCATCTATTCTGTTTATGTCATCTCAATAAATGTTCTTTTTACTGTTGGGCATAATTCGGTATGGTTTCAATTCCCATCTTCCAATGACATAATGAGAGGCAGCTGCATGCCAGATGGGAGAAGTGAAAGGTTAATAAATGCAAAAGATCTTGAAACTTTAATGGGATGAGCAAAGATAATAATATGCAGATAAAGTGGTAATTGTGTGGTAATCTACAGTTGAGTTGATAGAGGCATGATCGATAGCTTTGTTTTCTTCTCTCATAATCATATCTTGTGCAAATTTGTCCCTTTAACTCTTAGTCGTGACATAACTATATTTCATTTGAACATTTAATAAATGCTTACATGATTTACATCTTGTGCAGATCTGTCCCTATCATATCTTGTGCAGATCTATTCCTTGTCTTGGAGAATTCAACAGATCAATTGGACATCAAATAAAGTACTTTGCATGGAGCGGATAAATCACAAGCAAATTTGAATTGGAAAGTGGGGACTTGAATTTAGAAAAAAGTGTTTTTTAATGCTTATTGCAATAACTTGAGACATTCATTTCCTGATTTCATTTTCTGTCCTAGGACAACTTGCTTTCAATTTGAATTTAAAATCAATCATTGTCTTGATCTTTTTGAAGTTGGTTAAAATTGATCTTAGCAACTCACTAGTCTTTTACTTTTGGACTAAAATTGAACAAATCAACTTCACATTTAGCTTGGTGCTTTAAAATGAACTCATCATTGCTTTGAGGCTTAAAACGAACATGTCTATTTTATGCTTTGTAATCTTTTATGCAAAATAATCTCATCTAAAAAGGCGTATGCGCTTCTCTTGCGCTTCACAGCGATCTTAAGAATCAAAAGTATTTTTGATGAAATTAGGTTGCATAAAAGATTGCCTCCACACTTTGATTTGGGCTTAAAAATGAACAAAATCTTGTGCGAGTGTGAGTTAGGTATATTGCGTGTGTTCTCCCTTTATTTCTAAACGAAGGTCGATCGAACCACGGATGTGCTTGCTCGCTATTGTTTATCTTTAGAGGGGCTGCCTAAGAGACACATCCGAAAGGAGAACTCGAAGGCGACTCCAACCTATTTTTCATTTGGGCTAGTATATAAATGGATAAGACTAAACTATCAAGTCCTCATGGTATGTAGGCCTTAGCCGTACAGTGTCTTTCAGAATTGGGTACTATCGTAAAACGTATAAGAGCCCCTAGTAGGATTGATCAAAGCCTTTAGTGGCTTGTTGGATGCTCGCAAGGTGCCATGTCCCCAATGTTGTGTCATTAAGAACCTTGTTTTTAGTTGCCATCCAGTCCATCCAATGAGTTTATCAAAGTGGTGCATTGGAACTTAGATTCCAAGAAGTTACTTGCCATGTCCAATCTTGGTCGAAATGTAGAGGTTAAGACTTCATTCTTAACATACCTTTATATTTTGTCCTTGGTTGCATGTGTAAAATTATCTCTTCTACTACGAAGGGCATGAGGCAAGCCCACCAAGAAAAATGTACCAATTGAGTTAGGATGTTACATTGCTTGTTTGAAAACACAGTGTGTTTATCGAAAACATTGGAAAACCATCATTCAACATCATCATCAGAATTTCAAACCCCTTAGAGCAAATACCTTTCACAAAACCCAAGAACTATTGCTTACCCTTGGGATTATGTCCTTAGAAGTTTCTAAGTAATTGGGTTTACATCTTAATTTGCTCTTATAAAGGTCAACATTAGGCAACCCTTGTCCTAATTTCTTGGAACTTCCACATAGCACTTTGTGGGACAAAAAGAAGTTGTGACATTGGATATTCAATTTGAAACCTAATCAAGAAGTTTGTTTGTGGTAAAAAAAGCCCATTAAGCAAAGATAACAAATTGGACCCCACACATGTGCTTGATATTTTTTGGTCATATTGGTCTTTTGATTACTCTTAGAGAAAAGTGTGTTCTTCAATACCTTGGCCTAGTAAACAAAGTCTCTCTAAGTCTCTTAGGATCAAAATCAAACACTTCATCCATCCAAACATTCATCAAAATTCATCCATCCAAAACAACTTTAGAACTTTGGAAACATCATCCTAGACTTGGGTAAATCATCCTTAAATCAAATCAAAGTCATTTGTTTAGTTAGATGTATGGGAATGCATCCTTTCTCATACATTTAATTAAATCAACCATCCTTTGAAAAAGTTCATCTAAGATCACATCCAACATCTTAGGGTTTACAAGTTCATCATCCACATCAAACAATCAAAATCAAAATCCCTAAGTCTATCATTGATCTAAAGTCCCTAAATGTTCAACACTCATATCATTTACACATTTCATCCTTCATCTCATCATTAGTCGTAAGAACCTTAGAGGTCACTTTTGCAACAAGATCAAAACACAAGAGGAACATGGAATATAAACTTGATCCATACATCATGAGCAACCCAAGTCAAATAAGTTATCAAAGCCTTACAACATCAATTGATTCTCAACACTCACACTTATACAATCCATACATGGGATCATTGCCTTCGACAAACATCAATGGAACAACAAGTGTGAGTATGCCCAAATCAAAGATTGGAACACAATTCCCGATGGTAAATCCAAGTCCAAACCTACAAATCCACCAATCGAATAATCAATGCATGAGCCTTGAAATGAACATCGCCATTCCACCAAATCCCTACAAACCAAATTTGGATGTACCAAGTGCAAGTTTTCGAAACATGAATCCTAACTCAAAAAACTTTGGAAAAATGATTCCCAATACCAACAATTTTCATCCTATCATGCTAGATCTGAGTGTCATCCCAAATCAAACACAACTACACACTCCAAATTTTCTTAAACAAGAGCCCAATCAACTATATCAAGGGAGTCAAGATCAAAATCAAGAACAAAATTGGCTAGATCAAATTGCTGCACTTTCCAAAATAGTTGAGGCATTGCGCCAAGGGAAATATCCACCACTATTACCACCATCATTCCTTGGTTTAGGGCTTCCCCCTTTACCTAGCACCAATCATTCCATCCAAATCAATCCACCTAACACCAATCAAACCATCACATCAAATCCTTCAAATGTACCATCGACATCACACCAATGGATGGTATCTAATCAAACAACAATGTTGCTCCCAAATCAAAATACGGTCTCCCAAGGACCTATCACCTCAGTCATTCCAACCATCACTATCCTTTCAATCATTCCAACCACCACTATCATGCCCATCACATCTCAAACATTCACTATCGCTCCAAGTGTATCTCAATCACTTGTCACTGCATCCAACACGATTCCAAATACACCACCACTACCGCCAAAACCAAGTGCAATAAGTCAATGTCGTAGCATCGCACTAAAAGCACATCAAGCCTACCAAAAAGGGCTTCAACAATCTCAAGCTACCCAAGCCTCTCAAGCTACCCAACCAACACAAGCACAAACACAAAAGATGACAACTATTGAAAACAAGGATCAAGATTAATCCATCATTGAGCACACATTTACTTCATCTAATGATCAAATCGACATATGTCAAGAGTCACTTTTGAATCACGATCAAAATCCACCAACAAAACTCAACAATGAGCCAATTCAAGAAATATCAACATCACTTGACTCTATGGTCGAAGACATTCACATTGTCGAAAACAATGATCAAAACCTCTCCATCGAGGAGAACATTGAGGATGTATCTACACAATCCAATGATCAACTCACCATACATCAAGAGCCACTTTTTAGTGATCTCTTTCAAGGAGTGTTAGGATTATTTGATCCAATTGACATAATGCACAATCAGTTCACCTATGATCATGTTGAAAATGTCTCTACATCGCCTTACGAGTTAGAGGACGTATCTCAAGAATTCATTCCAAAGCATGATTAAAATTTTTCACCAAGGTCTAGCAATGGTCCTTTCCAAGACATATTGACATCCTTCGACCTCATGGTTACAGATAGTGAAGGAACCTTGAACTTGACACTTGAGGATATTGAACCACTTCCCATTCCTAATGAAGATATCCAAGAACCCTTTGTGAGCCATCCATCCTTTGAAACTAATCCATGTCAAGAACTTGATCCAAAGCATGTCGAAAGCAACCCCAAAATCATCCAAGATCAAGAATTTGTATCTTCAAAATACTACAACAATCTAATGGAAACTCTCCTATCTATGCAAGATGATCACATCCATGTAGCACATACTCCTCCATCTACCCATGAGATGCTTTCTATGGATGGACACGTAGATGATCTTCATCTAGAACAAGATTGTGTTACACAAAAAGAGTAGATTCTTAACTCCTACAATCAAACGGAGTTGTCAACATTGGGATCGAATATGTCCCAAACTCAAACTGAGGACATCATGAATAAAGATATCCATCATTATCCGCCCAACAAAACAAGTTAGATAGAACATCCAGAGTTAGCAGAGCAGCAAATTGAAACAACGTCACCTACTCTGGTCATTTATCAGAGAGTGCATTCTAAACAAGAGATCTCAGAACAGGCAGAATCAAAGCATGAAGGTACTACTTCCACAATACTGGGGAAAACTTTGTCTTAAGCAAACATCAACATAGGGAGCACGAAGAGTCCTTATGATAAAACTAATGCAAATACTACAACCAGTCACGTCATGAATCGTCATCCACCCATCACCCCATCCAGGAATTGGGACCAACGTCAAAAGAAAGATTTGAATCAAAGCATAAAGAATGTTATCGAAGCAAAAGAAGCTAAGAAGCATATCAGACAAATCAAATACAAATGGATACCAAGGAAAGATCATCCCTATCAAACTCCATCAGTCAAAGAAACTGTGGGGAAAAATGAAAGAGGGAAAAGTATCCATCAAAGATGTTCACAAAAGCAAAAGCAGGCTTTTCAAGTGACGTACAAAGTGTATCAAGCAGTTGGTCCTAATCCCACACACACTTCCGTATCCACCCGTCATTGCTCATCTTCCCAAGTTTGGAGAGTCAAAGGTTCCAAACTGTCAACCAATCCATCTCTTATCCCTAAACACACTCCATCCATGCCTCCACACATAATATCCAATTCTTACATTGACCGTGTATTGGCAACAACCCTTCATCATAAGGATTTAGAAGGCAATCTATCACGATGTGCGCACAAAGACAAAGTCAACTCTGGTATCAACAAAGCAGATCAAAAATCTTAAAAGTTGCATTCAAGTGCACGTATCTTAGCAAAGCAGCTCCTTCAGGAAGGCTATCGATGGCACATCATGACAGGGGCATCTACATCAGCAACACCTTATGATTCAACATGAGCTTAAAATCTTTCAGAAAAATACAAAAAAATCAAAAAATATGAAAATAAAAAATAAAATAAAAAAAAGCAAAAAAATCAGAAAAAGGATTGAAAACAGTAAAGATAAAAATCGTCCTCTAGTGAAAACTGCATGGGCAGCGCTTTGGGCAAGACCATGATGAAAATCTGGAAAACAAGCATCATGTGTAGAATCGAGCATCTACGTGCACCACTTCAGATGAAAGCATCTCATCCCATCTGTAATAAATCCAACATTTCATCCATCTTAGCCACCATAAATCAAGTCATCCATAAACCATTGATCCAATCCATTTTCATTCGTTTGCATCCATCATCTAAGTTATCTTGATCTTGATGAAATTTTGGGGCACGCTTTACGCTTGCTTATGGTAAACATCTTGACATGGGTCATTTTCATTGATCCCATCCAATGCAGCATTATCTGAGACATGAAGCATTATCCAAATGGGTATTCGTTATCCAAACACCTTATCTTATCGCAAGATAATCCATGTCCCTCCATCCATACACTTATCTAAGCATCCACCCATGACACTCCATACATTGCTAGACATTGGGGGTAGATATATACATCTTGCTTCGAGAATAAATCTTGGTCTATGTCCTCCGACTTATGTGGTGATCCAAACATTGGAAAACATGAAATAAAATTGGTCAAACCACTTGTGAGCAAAAATCCAAGTCACTAGCCCATGGCACATTTTGACGAGAAGACATTCCTTATCAGTCTTCATCTTTCATCAATCCAAACAATCACTATTAGTCACATCTAATTTGCACGTCAAACATCACGTCAAATCATTCGAACAACTTTTGTTCCAAACTAAGCTTCAACAATCCTGATCAATTGAATCCAATCAATCCATCATCTTGGGATATCCATCCTAATCCTTGTGTTGCTTAACACTATCCATGCATTATTGTGTGTCCTCAACAATGTTATCATCATCAATCATGATCAATCAATCCTTGCATGGTTGTCCATCCTCAACAATGTTATCATCATCAATTCATCGATCTGATCAATCAACCTTAGCTTGGTTTTCAACAAAATCCCAAATAGAGCACTAATATTGTCACACATATCCATATCCAAATTGTCAAAATCATGCGAAAATCAAAAAACATCAGAAAATCAGAAAATCCAAAAACATTCAAAACATATCAAAATCCAAAAACACTCAAAAAATCAAAAAACATCAAAAACATGGTATCTGAACTATGTTGTCTTTGAGCTTAAACGTAGGCAAGGCTCATCTTTGATTAGCCCCTGAGACATCAAACATCATCAAAATCCAAAAACATCATAAAATCAAAAAATTAAAAACATTTGTAAAACTTTGAAAAACACCAAAACAACCTCAAAACATTCCAAAACATCAAAACATCCAAATATTTGAAAATCCACCCATCCCGTTTCACTTTCACTCGAAATAATCAATCATCCATAATAAACTGATCATCACCTTCATCCTTTGGCAACGCAAATAGAAACAATCACAGCAATTGGAAAAATCAAAGCTTCAATCGTAAAATCAAAATCGAAACAACAAACTTTTAAAACACAAAATCAAAATCTTGATCATTCACAAATATGTCAATCGACCTTATATCAACAACCTACCAATCAACTTATCAAACCATCATCATCCTACACAATGCATGTCATAGGATATATTGTTCCGACAATGGGCATCATTTTGGATATCACTTTGGATTCTTATCCTATCAAAACAAATCCCTTTGGCTGAAGGTATGAAGAACATTGACTTGTTTGCATACTTGATCTTTTCTTTTGATTTATCTTATTACA
The DNA here is from genome assembly GCA_007258455.2 of Sequoia sempervirens. Taxonomy (NCBI): domain Eukaryota; kingdom Viridiplantae; phylum Streptophyta; class Pinopsida; order Cupressales; family Cupressaceae; genus Sequoia; species Sequoia sempervirens. The sequence continues at coordinate 42,464 of VDFB02102220.1, read as the reverse complement.
CTCATTCCAAGGACCTCTCGATGATATCCGAACGCATGATTTAGAGAGATAGGAATGGGGCAATGATCATTATCTTTGTCTGTTGTGCTTGTTGGACGTTCTTGTAAAATAACTTGGCAAATACTTTCTTTGTTAGATATGTATAGAGGATGTTTTGGATGGCTTGTTGACTATTGCATTGATTGGTTATACCTCTCCGTGTTTTGGTCCGAGATGTTTAAAACTTCTAAAGTGCATCCTAGCAAGGTTTCCGTATGTCAGGTGTGAACAAGAATAATCCTATCTGCTTGTTGAGTCAAAGTCCATCACACTAGGTACAACACCATCCTGGTCCTTTATACCTTGATGCATCGTACCTACGTGTGCTATCAAACATAAGGTAAGTAGCCCTTTTAAAATCCCAATCCTTGATAAGCAAATCATCATCATTTATCATCATCATCATCATCTATCATCATCATCTCTAATAAAGTCTCATCAAATCATGGACTTGTTGGATCCTCTTGTCATCATCTCACTTCCGCATTAACATCACATCATGAATAGTCCATCATGCATCCATCCATCCTGCATCCATCCTACATCCATCCTGCATCCATCATGCATCCATCTTGCATCCACAAAACTGTTAGCATACCACATATCATTCATATCATACATAATAGGAAACATCGATCATTTCACATGCATTGCATTTTCATCATCATCACAATATAGATCTGTTAGTCTAAGCATCTGCATAAATCATTTGTTGCATAATCATAACATATCACATCATCCATGTCATCCATCATCACATCATATCATCATTTAAGTTGTTTAGGATAATATAGATTTGTTATTCTAAGCATCTTAAACTCATCTCATTTGCATCATCATCCATAACCATCCATTTTGAACCTCTTTATCGCGAGATCGACCCTCAAATCGAATCTTTTCGCTCGATCTCTCGAGGGGGAAATGTACCAGTGTACTTCTTTCCACTGGGGCATCCAAAAAATTAGAAATTTTTAAATTTCGATCGCGGCAAGTTATTCTTTGAACCAACGCAACAAGTACATTGCTTCAAAGAGGGGCAAAATGCAGACACACAAAATTAGCATTATGCATAGTCATCCACTCATTGAATAAATCAAATGCAGCAAATCCATTCACTAGGAAATCAGGTCTTTAGTCCTAAGGTTATGCATTTAAATAAATCAAAGGCTCACATCATCCTTTAATTAAATAAATCAAACTTTATTTAATTAAAATCCCCAAATCATTTCCATCCTTTTCTGATTTAAATAAATCAAATAAAGTCCTAAAAGTCAAAATCATCTAAGCACCATTAAATCAGCATAATCATCATCTATTTAATCTAACCCTGATTAAATAATAATCTCACCCACTTGCATTCTCTAGATTTAGCCACTTGCACATATAAATCAATTTATTGATTTATTAAATCAAGATTTTCCATCAACATGGCATTTATGGGGAATATTCCCTCAATTTTGAATTCAAAGGCAAGTTGATTTGTCCCTCCAACATTGCATTTATTGCTCATTTTCTTGTCCCCACTTAGCATTTACTCTCAAATTTGAATTCAAATTCTCCCTCTCATGGGCACTCTTCCCAAATCTTGCACATACATCAACCAATCACCACTTGACAAGTGTCCTTCTTTCATTGGTCCAATCTTAGTCCCACATTGGTCTCTCTTCAACACTTAGCATTTTGAAAATCTTTAAATAGACTCTTCATCCTCAAGCAAATCCTTCACAATCTTTATGCAAAGTCACTCTCTTGGTTTGAGAACTGATTTTGTTCATCCATTCCACAATCTTAACATTTTCATCTCCAATCTCATACAAGGTTACTCTCTTCAATGGAGAGCTAATCTTGTCCATCTTATCATCATCATCTAAGCTTATCAATCAAGGGTTGGGAAAGGGTTACTAGCACATGTAACACCAATCCAATATGGAATAAAGTTTTGACTATGTTTTTATATGCTTACATTTGATTATCTTTGTTTTATCTAATTTGCATGTTTCATCATAGTCAAGTATTTCATAGGGATTTCAAATCTAATATTTTTCAAAGGACTAACATGATGATATTATGTTAAAATTGTTAACCATTTGCAGATTTGATGTCTACACATAGGTGTAAATATAAACACCTATAATTGATATCATCCTAATGAAACATCTAACATCACCACTTTTTCCACTTTCAACACCATAGTAATCTCATTATAACCACACTTGTATCCCTCTCCCTAATTGATTAGATACATTATATTTATTTAACTTTCTTTTTTGTGCTTCTTTTGTGGTTTGCATTTGTGAATAAATCCTTTGGGTACATCATGACCAACATCATCATGGTCTTTCATATCATGATGCATCAAGTTGTATACCTTCTTGGATCAATCCCTCACACTCTTGGCACATTGTCATCATGATCCCTTATATCATGGCCCATAAGCCAAAGGCTATAGCAAAGAGGTTGCTTCCCCTACATGTACCTTCCATTAAGCATACCCCATCATCACACATCATTTCATTATCATTATCGCTCTCTTCATCCATGTCCATCATATTGCTTCATATTATCATAACTTTTCACACATCTCACCCTTTTACTAACATTGTTTCTTCATCTTCACACACCCCAACTTTCTTGTGTCTAACCATCTTCACCTTCTATTGATTGAAATTGATTCCTTCCATTCCTCATCCCTTTGGACCTAGTTCTCCTTTCAAGAGACCATTTGAATCTTATCAACCCCATTACTCTCTGGAGAGGGCATCCCTAACCCACCATCTAACATCATTTCCTCTCAAAAATTGGGGCATCCTACCATCAATTATATATCATTAAATGTTTATACTTATCTGAACTTTCAAATGGCATTACCTTTTTTAGTTGCAAATTCATTCCAAAGATGAGAAAATATAGACACTTAAAATTAACCACATCCTAATGACACATCTAACATCATGAATTTTATCACTTTTCATAACTACACTCACATTGCTTTGCACTAATTACTTAGATAGATTATATTTATCTAATCAATTAGGATTAGCCTTTTAACATTTCCTCCATCAAATCAATTAAACAAATCACATTTATTTAATTAACTAATTTCATATATCCTTCTCCATTAATTAAAAAAATAATCTTATTATTTGATTAATTAGTTTTAAAATCTCAAATACTAATCTAATCCCCCACTAACACAACAACATTTATATCTCATCATAAAATCTAAAAAATTCACATCATCTATTTCCCCAATTTAAAATGTCTAAAATCCTAAATAAAATTAATTTTTAATCCCTAACCATCCAATTCATCAAATCAATTTTAACCATCCATCTCCAACTACCAGTCAATTTAATAACCATTTTTAATTCAAATCATCAAATCCTAAATGAAACTAACATTTAATTCTAGCCATCAAATTAATCAATCAAAGTCCTAACCATTCATTCCTAACTACTATTTATCTAAATTCAAATCAAATTTGAATCTTGGTCATTCACTAAACTAAATCAATCTCAACCCTCCACAAACCAACTATTAACATTTACTTCCACCTCCCTCTCAAATTCAAATTCAAAAATTCTCGTTTAATCCTATCCATCCATTTCAAGTGGATCTCAAGACTTCATTTCTCCCATCTCACATCTATAAACCAACCCCATCCTCAACCAAATCATGAAGAAGAATCCATCGGAGAAAATGCATGTTGTCATACTCCAAGAGCAACCGGACATCAAACACATCAAGAGCACATCCACTCACACTAAATTTGCATTGGTCTTTAGCTTCCAATTTAAATTTGCATTCCTAGTTTTGCTCAATCAAAGGCAGTGATAGGATTCAAAGTTAGATTCGGTTTTACTTTCTTTCTTTTTTTCTTTCTTTTTCTCCTCTTCTACAACAAACAATTGAACTTTCATAATTTGGATTTTATATGGGCTCAAACTTACCCTTTCAAACTAGTCAGTAGACGCTACTTGAATGCATAAAATTAAAAATTTGTGTTAGCATGTTCTAAGTAAAACTTTCTAAGATTCATCAACCATACATCAAAGACCATTATTTGATAGCATTTTATCAACCCTTTAACATTAACAAAACACCAATGATTAGGCATATTGAATGATTGCTTGACATGAATTTAATCTTACTGAAATTAATGAATTGGATCCAAAGAAGACATCCACATGTGACAAACTCTTTTTAGATGTTTCAACACCACTGCCCATTTATTGTAATTCTAAACAGGGAAAAGCTTTAATTGTAAGTACAAAAGGATTGCAGACTACCAACTCAAATCTACAGAGAGACTTTATTACCCTAACTGGAGATCATTTACACAAGTGCTCTAAAAATGTTTCCATATTTGATAAATCAGTTGGAAATCAGTGAAAACTCCTGCTCTTTTCAATCCCATTTCTCATTCTACCACATTAGCCCACCTTAAAATTTAATATATCCAGCAAAATGACATAAAATTGAAGGTTCTAATTTATCTCTGCAATTTAGCAATGCTCAGGCAAACACCAAATATTGAAACTCAACCAAAACAAAGGCCAATGGAGACTCCAACAATTTTTAGTTTTTTTTTCAATTGAAAACAACAGGCGAAGTACAATGTACAAGCAGAGCAATAGCCAAAATACAACCAAATCTGGTATAAATGCTTGGAAGACTGATGCACATCAGGCCCCTGCATTACCAGCATTGGCAAAGAACATTTCCAGTTCAGGAGAATTGAAGAAGCCGCCTGGAGGAGGGCCACCATACTTGAGATCTGCCCTCTTTTTCCTGGGAAGCGATGGACAGAACATGCTAGTAATTTTCTGGTGCTTGGGAGTCTCACACTCCCGCTCCTCAACACCCCCTTCCTCCTCTGAATACCACGGACTCTGTTTCTTCATTTTCTTCACAAACTCCAAATGAACTACTGCGACTCGAACCTTGATCTGTTCTGTCATACTCCTCTGCCTTGCTTAATATTGCAGGAGAGCGAAGAGACTCAAAACATAAATATACGCTCAACTCAGCTTGCGGGAGAAGTCTAGAACAAACTCAGAGGCGGCAAAGTTCAAATATATTCTGGGGTTCTGCAAACACGTTTGATTAATATTATTAGTTTGTCGTTTAATTTAAGAGACGTTTTAACTTTGGATGCGCATTTAATACCCCGTATGAGGTGAATTCATTAATTCATGTGTTGGGAAGTAGTGGAGTACGCGTCTTATCTACGGCAATGCGTTTTCCACGTGGTAGTATCTGCACCCCTTATTTTGGTTGCGTTTTAAATGATGGCGGAGTCCTCATTTTCGGCTTTCATGTCTCGTTTCATTAAATCTTTTTATCTTTGATTGTCACATGATTTCCATCTTTCTTAGTCTAAAAAATATTTTTTCTATTATCTAAGAAATAAAGTTGTCAAGCTTTAATATCAAATAAAAGAAAGCAAACAGCAAATATTCTTCCAACACTAATAAATGAGCAGAGAAATGCATAGAAAATATAATCAAATAGTTTAATAAAGAAATATATAAACTAGTTTATATATCTTAATCTTAATCTATAAAATGTACGTTGAGATATATCATTTTTGAGACATATTTTTTTTATTTTTTTTAGAAATTTTAAATATAATAATTTATAGCATATTTTAAATAGATAAATATTATTGATTGTGTTGTTTTTTGTTTTTCTTTCAATCTTTTTTAATTTTAAATATATTAATTTAGAAATTTACTTTTATATGTAATTTTAAATATTTCTAAAATATTTCTTGCTTTTTGAATTTTTTTTAAATAAATAAATATTATTAACTGTTGCTTTTTGTTTTTCTTTCACAGATTGTGTTGGCCTCCTATAGGCACCTTGTTTCCATTGTAAGGTTACCCCTCTCAATGTAATTAACCACATATTATAATGCTTATCTTAGGAAAGTCCTTGTGTCTAAATCTCCAACCAATGTAATCATAGCAACCAGTTGTAATACAATATTAGGCTCAAGCCTTCATAGAAGAAAGACCTACATAAATCTCGAAAAAGCTTAGCAACACAACCCCTTACAAAAATCACATCATTTGGATCCTTTGTCCCAATCATCCAATATATGGTAGAAGCAAAATAGGAAACCCTCAAATGGTAAATGAGAAATCATGAGTAAAACTACCAAGAGTTATGTCACCTAAATCCCAAGTTATATTTCTACCACCCCCTTCAAAGGTGCATCTCCAAGTTATTTTTATTTTTTCTTATGCTAATAAAAATGCCATAACCTCCTCAATAACAGACATTCCATTTTTCCCATATGATCTCTATTCAAAAACATCTTATGACATGTCATTCTTACACATCATAAGTTTGTCAACAAGTCAAGTCCATTATGTAACTTCCCCCTTACATATTTTTCATGTCTTAGAATTGTCATAAGATCTCTTACATGTCTTACAATAGCATAGGATGTTCTTATATAGTTCTACAAAATTAGATGATTCTACAATTTCGTACACGACATATGGAAAATAGAGTCAACTCAAAATGGGATGTCATTTTCCATGAGGGCTTACAAATAATTAATAAGAACTAATAAGTCAATCTTTAGAATTACAAGTCATATGACACACCTATGTTACCTAGAATCTATGTTTTGGGGTTTAAATAGTTCTATCTTATTTAAAATTTAAGATTTATATTTGAAAGTTTATGATATAGGGTTTACAACTCATAGTTAAGAGTTCAAGAGTTACAATTAGGGTTAAATGGTTTAGTATATATGGTTTAGGTGTTTGTGGATTCACAAATTTTAGGGTTATTGAAGTATATATTTTAAGGTTTAGAATTTGGCATTTAGGATTTATAATTTATGGTTTAGGGTTTATAGTTGAAGGTGTGTGATCGATTTTAAGTGTATGATAAATGTAGATTAAAAACAAATCAGACACACCAATAAGACATATCAAAACAAAAAATTAAATAAAAGGAATGCAAACTTAGTCTTTTGTCCTTGATGTCATCCTATCGTCCTCTATCTCCAGTGTTTTTGTCGATTCTAGCTTGCTCTCAGATTGTATGCTAGGCTCAACAAATGGTCTTCCTAGAGAACACGATTAAAGATGAATGCATGCTATGCTAAGATATGATTAATATGCTTAAACTAAACATGATTGCTAGAATGTAAAATTACAAAATTACGAATGCCAAAGTTGATAATAATAATGTTAAAATGTTGATCTTTTGTCTCCAATGCATGTGTGTTTGTATATCTGTGTGTAACCAATGCTTGGATTCATAGTGATATTTATAGAGTTTTTGAAAGCTTCTGATTGGCTGATGTGATCAACGGTTGTGATAATTTTGGCAGATCGAACAATTGAAGATGGAGAAGACTGGAGAGAAAAATAGAAGAAAATAGAAAGTAGGATTTGTTTCCTCTTTCATGAGAGATGATAAAGATGAATTGTAAAAATCATCTGTTTGTGATATTGAGAAAAGATTTTGAAGATAAATAATGAATTTATTAAATTCATTATTCATTTATTGGTGGCATGGAAGATTTTCTTAATTAAATAAGATTTGGAGAAAATGGAAGATTCTTAATTAAATAAAATATTTAATTAAGATTTGGAAAGTGACATGTGGAATTAATTAAATAAGCATATTTAATTAATTTTAGAAGAAAGGGAATTAAATTCAATTAAATCAAAGATTTAATTAAAATTAAATGTGATAATTAATTTAAATAAACAATGATATTTATTTAATTAATTAAGTGGACTTAAGAAAGTGATGATTAAATAAAATAAATTTATTTAATTAAAGTGGAAGAATAAAGAAGGTGAATGATATAAATAAATAAATTAAATTTATTTATATGTAGAGGAATTAAGAAATTAAATAATAAATATTTAATTAAATGCCAGGATTAATTAGACATGACCATTTTTATGCATATACATTTTTCCCCTCTTTGAAGTGATGTGTGAAATGCATTGCTTCAAAGAAAATATTCCTGCTTTTGAAATTTGTTGCGTTTGATTTTGCCCCTGGTCAGAAAATTTTAACTGATATGTGATTAAAAAAAAAAGCATGCCTGATATGCCTTTTGATTTGACCCTGATATGTTTATGATTACAAGATGTTGATGATATTAATGATGCCCCCTCGGGAGGTAAATTACTAATGATAAGAAAAATGTTGAGTTGATGATGAAATTCGAATGATGAGAGGGATGCAGTGATTTAGCTCTCGATAATTGATTAAAAGTGCCCCAGTTTGAAAAATAAGGTCAAAGTTTGAGAAAAAGATAAAAATGAAAATAAAATACCACAAAAACCCACCATGTTTGACCTTTAAAAGGTAAAAAGGGTAAAAAGGGAAAGTCATTTTCACCTTTTGACTGTAGTGATTTTGTGCTTTGACACTGACTTGGCAAGATGGAGATTCCTTATCACAGACATAGATTCGAGTGGGCCCATCGATATTAGAGACCAACTGTGTATGGACCACCGGTGAGTCAATTCAACCCACTTTGATTTGAAAATGTGTAATTTTAATTGAATTTTTGTGCATTTTAGTGCAGATTTAGGGTTGAACATCCCGTTGTAGCACATAGAGTAGGATTTTTAGTGCTTTCAAAATTTATTTTAGCGCATATAGGGCGTAATTTAACACTTTTAGGAAATAGACAATTTAGCACATTCAATAAGTGAAATGGTGCATATAGGATGCCTATAGAAATTGGGATTGTAGCACATCTAGAAAATAGAATAGCACATATAGGGTTTTAGCGCTTTGGGGGGATCAAATGGCGCATACACGTAGGGTTTTAGTGCATACAGGGAAGTAGCACATAGGGGGAAAATTGCAACGCATTTGGGACACATAATGGCACATAGAATGATTTAGCACATTTGGGGGGAACTTTAGCGCATTTGGGTTTTAGCGCATAAAGGCCGCGAATTAGCGCATCTAGGAAATTTAGGCAGAATGCACTGTTTTGATGAAAATGATGATGGATATTGCTTCTTTGGTCAATAGAGAGATAAATTGTCTTGTCATCATGCTGATATGGATAGAAATGATAGAAAATCTAATGATGAATTGATAACTTTGTTTCCAAAAATAGAAAACAAAGAGTAGATAGCTGATAACTTTGTTTCCATTGAATAAAAAACAAAGAGCAGAAGGATTGATGGATTGTCTGATAACTTTTATTTAGAAAACAAAGAGTAGATGCTTGATATAACTTCTAATAAATTTGCTTTATGTGATAGAAAATAAATAGTAGATGATGTGATTTAAACATATTTGTATTTGTGACTGAAGTACAAAATAGACAAATGATTTGATTGTTGATAAATTTGATCTCTTGAAAATGAAAACAAATAGTAAATGATGATAAAGTAGATTGATTTGATATTTAGATAGATCAATTTAGCATTGAGTTCATGATATGAGTCACTTTAGATAGAACACTTGATATGGTGCACTTGATATGAGTCACTTGATATGGTTCACTAATATGGGTCATTCATAGATAGATCATGTTGATATGAATAGATGATATGAGTTTGATTAATTGTCCTTGTGATGACCAAAAATAGGAGGGTTTCAAAAACCTCCAGATTAGAGAGCATTTCCCTGTAAGTTGGGATCGGATATGAGATCTGACACCTACAGATGTATAGTTGATAGTGGGATGTGGGTTGGGACCTTTATTACTGATTCCACCGATTCAGGTCAACATGGGACTATTGACCACACTAGTAGAGAGGTGGCATTCAAAGCATAACACCTTTCATTTTCCAACAGGTGAGATGACCATTACCCCTGAGGACGTATACAAGATTTTGGGGATTCTAGTGGTAGGTGCTCTTGTGGTTTATGACCACAAGGTGCTAGGTGGTACAGATGCACTCAGGAGGGTGTTTGGGGATGCTTAGATAGCAGGGTATTGGGTGCCATAGGCAGATTTAAGGGGATATTGTCATGTCCTCTGAAATTGTAATATGAAACATATAGAACCCAATAAATATCAAAATACAAATACAAGAATTTACATTCGAAATAATATTATAATTATAATTGTCAAGATAATATTATAATTACACAATTATTGTAATAGAACAATTAATTAAATTGCCATACAATGGAATAAAATAACAATAAGATTATTTTATAAATATCAAGTATTCAAACACAAATAAAATGGAACAACAAAATGAACATAATCTAATATTATTGTAAATATTATCATTATTGGAAAATTAATATTTATGTTTTAATGTTCAAATATCAAATATTTAAATGCAAGTAAAAATCAACATTAAAATAAAATAATAAAAAAAAACATATAATGAAGACAAAACAGAATAAGGTCAGAATTCTATAATATAGACCATTATTCATAATTGTTGTGGATCCTACATAAAGATAAAATAAATTATTTTTGCATGACCCTTTAAAGCATTGCTTCACTTTATCATACACAAACAAAGTTAAATACCCAGCAATTAGCGATCACAAAGCATTTCACTCAAGGGTTGCTTGAGTAAAGACATGACTTTTCATCAAGCAAGGGTTCGATATTTAATGGGAACCATTTCAAGAGAAAAAGGGAATCATGGTTGTGAAGAACAAATGATCACCATCGGGGTTGACGAATAAAGAGGGATATATTCTATCAGAAACTTTCTCCTAAATCTGACACAAGGCAGAAAGCAAGGTATGTCTATGAATATAAGGTAAGTTTGGGTAAGTAGAGTTTCCTTTCGGTAATTCAGATTTGAACAATCGTTGTCTAAAATAGACGAAAATAAGGAATAAATAATATCCAACACAGATTTATATCTATTGATTAGTAAGTAAATTATATAAATATATATATGAGTACCAATAAATATAAGTAGAATAATTAATGTGGGAACACCAATCTATATATATATATATAAGGAAGTGATTATATAGAATAAATATATATTATTTATGATTATCCAATAATGATGCTGGTAGCAATTATTGAACCTTATAAGCAATTATAATTCTTAATATACGAAGGGAAAACAAATTCTTATTTATTTGATTCATACTAATGATATCTTCTAAGTGTTAAGGATCGATGGATGAAGGGATATAAGAATATATTCTGAGCAAAGGAATAAAGTGAAGAACATATATGTATACTCTGAATAACCAACGAATGATTTATAGAAGATTATCGTATGGTTTCTGCAGACTGTGGTATGTTCCATTAGGGAATATAATTATGTATTTTGTTGTTAATATTCATTATCCTCGTAGTTATTATAAGTAAGTTTAATATGATTGTTGATTTATATATAAAATAAAATATATTTAGATAAAATAAAATAAAATAAATATATATGAGTTTAGTATGATTGCTATTATGTATATTGTTATCTATATATATAAAATAAATATATATAGATATTTAATGATAATTATAGTTTATATATTTATATATATAGACATATATATATGTATATAGATATACGTTTATATGCAATAATGATGCTTGCAGCAATTATTGAGATTTATAAGTAATAATGTCTCTATTCATTTGCCATGATGTTAAATGGTATAATAGAATTCATCTATGGGATCTGAGAAGATATTTAACATCTAACCTAATGTACTTATGAAATATATTATAGAAGAATCGTTCATAGTGAGTAACAAGAAGGAAATGAATCGTCCTTTGACAAGAATGAAATATTTATACCATCTTGGATCCTATTGGATTTTATCATGGAAACTTATTGAATGCTAACATTTCTAATGACTCTTTGAGGAACACTTTGAATGCAAGATTCAGGTTTAAAGCTTCTACTAGAAAGGGGTCATTACAAGTGGTATCAGAGCAACTTTCGTACCACCCTATGAAAATAGAATCTGCAAACTTATCAAAGGCAAAGGTATACTCTATGAACATATAGAAACACATTCCGATTTATGCAGATCAGGTACGTCCGGTAATCACTGAATGTAATCACTTGCTGTTGATATTCATTATTCTTATCATAGCTACCATATGTAAAAATAAATAAATAAATAAATATCAAGATATATATGTATAAATAGATATGCTATTTTGAATTGGACAACTAATGAGGCCAGAATGATCTATTCCATCATAAGTATTGTGTGTGGTCAACCCATGAAACAACCATGGAAGGCAAGAGGAATTTGTAGGTAAGTATAAAAGAAAATACATCATGAATTTAGATATTAATTTTTAGTAAATATATCTTGTAATTAAATGATAATGCAGTAGAATAAGAATTCATATATAATGATATTTATTCTAGTTGATGTCACTCATTTCTATAATGTCATTTTTGGAATAATAAAGTTTTACGTGCTATTTAATATCTTATAGAATTATTGATATGTTTTGAATATCTAACTATATTATTGTGATATATTCTATCATAATGTCTCTCACATGAAGTGTATTTCATATTTTCCTCAAAGTTTTGTATTACCAAACAAGCATGTAGAGAGTGAAGGGAGGGAAATCATAGGTTGAGCAGGTACTAGTTCTCCACTAGGTACGCCACTCCCCGGATCGGATGACTAAGTCATGCCATCGAGAGACAAGGGGGTGATATCCACTCTTGGGCTTAGTGTGAGTATCTACGGGCCTCCTATGGATTCCTCTCCTCTAAACTATTACATGTTTGATTTGAAGGATCCTCCAACTTAGTTGGGAAGTGATGAGAATGGATGAGGAAAGCAGGTACAAGCGTATCCCCTAAGTACACCACTCCTCAGATAGGATGACTGAGTATCATGCCATCAGGAGCCAGGAGGGATGGTATATCCGCTCTTGGGCTTAGGTAAGATTGCTTCGGGCGGACTTATCCTTCTCATTGAATCCCTATCTATGATTGAATCACCTTGAACATGATATGGTTTGTCTTATATAATTACTTTTGAAAGTGTGTACTTCATGACAATGTATTCAAGTGTATTCAAAGGTTTACTTTGTGACTTATATGTATGCTTCTAACATATATTCATGAGAATAATTTTTTTTATTATGTATATTCACGTGTATGCTTCATACTCATGTGTATACTTGATGAGTTTGGGATAGTGGATGGGTCCACGGTGTAGTATGGGATGCACCGAATCCCCTTCCCAATTGTCTAACGGTATACTTCATTTGATTGTATTCGTATTTGAGTGTATACTCTATGACTTGTGATTATATTGATGCAATTGAATTCTAGTGTATACTCTGTGATTATATTTGTAATTGAGTGTATACTCTATGACCTTGAATTTATATTTGAGTGCATACTCTATAAATTGTATTTGAATTCGAGATGCATATGTATTCGAGTGTATACTCTATGACTTTGTATTTGTGTACTTTGTGACTTTGTATTCAAGTGTATTCAAATGTATACTTTGCAGCTCATGTGTATTCAAGTGTATACCATGTGACTTATGTGTATTCGAATGTTGGTGTATGCTCTTCGTATTTATTCATGTTGGTACTTCATGCTTTACTGCTTACGTGTATGCAAATTTATGACTCATATCTTATGAGTGTGCCTCATGTCTTACATGCTTGCTTTATGCCTAATGTGCTTTAGCATGTCTACTGCATGAGTATATTCCTGTTATGTATGTTATATTTCTTGAGTGTATATTTCTGAATTCAACATGTATACTTCTTCGAGTGTATTTGCATACCTTGAGTGTATTAACACTCCTTACTTATATTTCCTAAGTATGTTTTTTATCTTGTGGGTATTTATGTGTTTGTTATATGCTTGATGTACCTTCAGCATGATTATTTCATGAAATCTTATGTGTGATCAATTCATGTTTGTCAAGGCTCTTCACATGGGAGTTCCCTCTTAATGCTTTGAACGTGCTTCGTAATGTGACTTATGTCTTCTCATGCTTCATATATGTAACGCCCCACCTTAGTTGCTAAAATAAAGCGTGAAGAACATAAAGATAAGTGAACAAATTTTTTTTTTATAACATTCAAGACGCATATATCATGACAACTTAAGGTATCATTATTTTAAATAAATAAACATCTTCAATTTTCAAAGTACACAAGTACAATTTAAAACATAAACAAACCATAATCCAATACTCGTTGAAAGCTCATAACAACACAATGATATACAAGTTAAGTTACAAAGATGAGATTTCTCTAATCTCAATACAATAAACATAGATACAAAAGTTTCCTCATGTAAGAGGTGGATATACAAGAAATGTAGTAAACTCTCAACATAAAAGGTCAAGTCTACGATCACGCCGCAATCCTTCGCCATAAAGAGAATGGAATTAGGACCCTGCGACATACCCTGTGCAACCTGCAAAAAGGCTAAAGAAGGTGATAGCACGGTTTCCTCCAAACCGCGTGGAACCAAAAAGGTCCACTCCCTCCGTGCTAGGAGATACTGACAGGTCCACAAGTATACGAACATGAACGCAGAACAAAACATGAACTGGGATAACATCCACTATCACAACATTACGAGAACAAAGCAAAACAATTAAACTTGCAGTAACAAAGAAACACAACAAATGACTCACAACAGTATAACATAGTCATGTAATAGGCTAGAGTGTCATCACAGTGTCAGGTTAGGTTACCCTAGAGAATCTTCCTAGACTACCGGCCCTCCTACAGAGTTACCCTGGCAGCCTCTACGATTCCCGACCCCTAAACTGACAAAAGTGGAATCATACCTTCTTTCACGATGACAAGAAAGATGATAACGCCATTCCAGGCCTTCTCAACCCTATCTTAATCTGAATGAGCATTAAGATACCAGGGGAGGTAAATTAATATCTGAATTAAAATTTCATACTACCCAAAACCCCTAGTACAATTTGTTAGATTTTCACTGAATTAACCAAACTTAGGTTAGGTTACCCTGGCAACCACTTAGGGTTTCGGCCCCTAACGTAAGCCACTCTTCCTAAGGACATGACTCAAAATCAGGTACATAGCTCTCAAGTGCTAGGAACAAAATTGTGAAAGAACTCATACTCCACGTGACCCAAATCAAATAATCTCATGGCATCATAAAGGAAACAATTACATCATGCTTAGATTCATTTCAAATACCACACCGATATGATATACAACAAGCAAAGTTAATCTCATGATAGCAATAATGAATGAAAATCTCGTCCCTCATAACTATTCAACCATTCCAAGAGTATTATAATCCCTTTAAGCTTAACAACCCTTAAGTCATAATAACATGGGCTATATTCTATTCAAATATAATTCAAAAGTAAGATTAATTCATTCCATTGAGAAACATGACCCTCTTTAATTTTAGTTTATGGATATATTCCCCATCAAAGATTTTAATGAACATAAGGAAGAAATAGAATATACATTGGTACAATAAAAGCCTTTATTCAACTAACTCAATCTATATTTATTCAACTAATTAAATCTGTATTCTTTCTTCTCAAATGAATAGAAATTTCATAAATATTTATGCTTCAACAAATTCTTTCAATAGACAACCAAAACAACACTAATGGGTACTATCATAAATGACTGACAGAACAACAGTCCACACATGTTTGTTACTCTACTCAGGACTACAGAGTTAAACACATTCCATGCATGTCCATAATTCAATCAGCGAATTGCATGGTTCAAGGAAGTACCAAATTGAACAGATTAAAAAGAAAATTCGGTCACACAACTAGTCAGTGTTCACGCAAGACAAGAGTACAAAGGTGCGTCGATCTAAAGTGAAGATTAGCTCCAAAGAATACATTGATGTTGCATACTCATTTAATGATGATGATTAAGACGAGGAAGTGAAACAAAAAACCCAAGGCTGAGGTAAACGGAGGAGAAACAGGCATCTCCAAGGGAACCCTACAAAATGTGGATGATATCCCGGTTTCTAGAGAGCTCATGATTCAGGTTGATACGAAGAATGATGTTGTTGTTCAGGTACCAATATATGGCATCATGATTCCATTTCATGTAGCCACGGTCAAGAGTGTTTCAAGCCAACAAGATGGAGGGAATTCTTATATAAGGAAAATATTCAATGTTCCAGGTACCGGCTTTAATGCCAACATTGAATTTCCCTAGCAGGATTTATGTTAAGGAAATTTCCTTTAGATCGAGGATTCGAAGCACATCAACCATGTGGTACAAATGATTAAATCCCACAGTCGATCTGTGGCAATGTAAGAGTCTGAAAAGACAGAGAGAGCTACACTGGTGACTCAAGAGAAACTTTAACTTTCAAAACAAAGCCAATTAGGCTGGCAGACTTGTGGATTAGGCCAGCATATATATATATATATAATCTCCATACAAATCATACATGCACATAAGGTGCTGGAAATTAACTGAATGTTTTGCACAATAGTTGGAGTTAATGAAGTTCATCTACAGTTTACAATTTTGCCTAACTAGAAATATTCACAGTAGTGCAATTAAATAATCTTTTGTTTTACACAAACAGTAAAGCCCATCGAATTCTGCAGAAAGGGATTAAGACGCCAACTAATCTAGAGATTAGACATGATTTACATTCTCTCTATAAACAGGGGCAGTGGCCTGAGAGTGGCTTGACTGAATGAAATAATTATGAATAAGGAATTTCAAAAACAACACTATCAAATAACCAATTTGCAAGGTAGAAAGCTATAGGGTCGGCATAACTCCAAACATCAAACAATTGACAAAAGTTACGAGAGAAAGGCAGTAAGTCTACGCCAAATCCGCAATACAAAATATGGGTAAGGTAACAAAGTTTTATTTTATTTTATTTTTCCTAGAGGAAGGTAGGGAGATCTGCCAAAGCCATAATACTGAAATTCAATCATAAGATTGATATATCAGAAACGATGACCCGTACATTGAGAAGATAAGAAATTCCGTTGATTTCAAGAAACCTATAGCGTAAAGAGTGAGAGAGAGAATGTATAAGAACTAGTTAAGATTTCAAGACGGTTAAAAGAAGTCTAAAAATCAAGTCGACCTCTTCACCACTTAATAAGCTATTTGGCACAGATCGCTGTATAGGGTAGACGACAGTATCTTTCTTAAATGAGACTTCTGGCAGGGTCTCCAAACTAAAATAACTAAAGCCAATATACGTTTAATTCAAAAATAAAACTAGCCATGTCATAGCTCGGCCGACTATTGTACAGTTGATGGACATATAAAACTAAATGACCATACAAACATACTTTGTATAATGATCTCCAATTAAGCATGCACAAGAAAACGTTTTTCATTTCAAGTATTGAGGTGAGAAATACGTAGGAAAGTAAGAGTAGTTTTTTTTTAATGATTACAAGTTTAACAGGGAAAATTCATAGATCAATACCTGAAAGAGATCACTAGAATGTGGATTTCTGTGTGGTAGTTAACTTACAGCCCATTACCAGATCAGAATTTCCTGTATTCAAGCAGTTTCCTTCTTTCCAAAATGCTGCGCTCCCTTTCCTCCAAGTTTTTCCAAGACAAAACTGCCGTTTTATTTCTTTTTCTGTCTCTTCTGTAAGACTTCAAAATTCTTCCTCCCACTCGCCAGGCTCCATCCCCCTCCAACTACATGCCTCTTTCCTTCTTAAACGAGATCCTCTTTTTCTGTTGTTTTCACCGTCAGTTATCATTACTTCCGGAAAAACGTACTTATCCAGCTAGTTGCGTCCCTCATTTTCTCTCTTTTCCATTCTTCATGCATTCAATTCATTTTTAATGAATCAGTTTTCAGATAGTTAACCCTGCCAACCGAATCCTATCGACTAGTTCCCATTTTTTTTAAATTTATCACAAGCCGACTTCATAATTATGGCAGTTAGAAAACTTATTATTTAACAAACTTCCCAATAAAATATCTGTTGTCAGCGTAATTATTCCATAAGCATACTCATATCATTGAAATTTCAAAACTAATGATTAACACCAATAATAACCGGCAAAACAAATAGTTCAAAATATAATTAATCATTTTCGTTCATGTAATCAAGAATTAGCTTATTTATTTATTTTCAATTTGTTAATCATAACACAAGTATAAGTGAGAGCTTAACTTTTAAATCAAAACTCAATTCACCTATTTAACTCGTAGAGATAATTTAATATTTACAAAAGAATAACATTACCAATTAAATAAATCAAAACTTATTAAATATTTGTATACATGATCAAGCAATTAAACACTAAATTTACATATAGGATTCACAACCAAGACGGTACGAATGAACATGGCGAAACAAAACCAATAAGAATGATAAAGATGATACGACAACGATAACAACGACGACGACAACGACGATGAGGACAACGACAACGACAAAGAAGATTACAATGACAACACAAGAAAACAAAGATACTCGTTCACAAAGAACGATGGTTAAACATAGACCTGTCAAAATCTCCGGTCAACATAATAAGATTGGATTGGGGTACGCTCAGTCCTGACAGGCAGGTGGAGTCGTTACCCAGTACCTGTGCTTGCATGAAACATCAAAGTTAAACATATACATGTAAGCACATCGTGAAGAAGAATCACAGCGCAGTATGGTACTCACGAATGAGTTATGCTACGCTGTCTTCTTCACCCAATCAAATACAAGTCATATAACATAAACATAATTAGCATCATGATAATATCTCAAAATAAAATGATAAACATCATAAACTGCATCACACTTAAGTCTATCATAATTGTCTCACATAGAAAAGCATAACTGAAAATCAGGGTGTCCAACATATCATCTGTAGTGTCGCAAAAGCATAAAAACATCTAACAAACATCTGAAACAAACCAAACAGAGTATCACGATGGGAGGGACATTACATCCTCCCCCCCTAGGATTAGGCTTACTCCTGGAAGCCTACTAATAGAAAACAAATAGCACTCACATCTAAAACAGGTCCTCCCAAATAGCAGAAGCCTAATGGCTAAGATCCTATTGGACTCTCACCTGATCAATGTCTCAACCCCTGAGATCAAGCGTCCGACACTGTAGAATGGCCACAGGCTCCAAAGCCAGCTGCCGGTCCTCTACCTAAAGTCTCGACCACTATGTTCTGGTAATCGTCTTGGAAATCATTAATTGCAGCATAAACTGTATGTGATCATCCTGCATCACCCACTGTAGGCTCTAAAACTATAGGTCAAGGCCCAAAACTAGTAGAACCTCTCATCGGACACTGCCTAGCAATGTGTCCCTGCTATCCACACAAGTAACAGCCTGTGCCTCTACTGAATCCTCTGCCACCTGAAGGTGCATTGGATTGCTGGAAACTACCTCAACTGATAATAGACTACACACTCTGAGGGCTATTACCTTGTTGTGGTTGTGGATTATTATTCTTTTGAGGTGTGCATTGTTGTTGTTACTGCCCACCCTTTGTGGGAGTCTGTTGGTTCTTGGAAGAACCACCTGTCTGTACCTGTCCACCCCGTGGACTAAAACCTGCTACAGGAGCACTACCAATCTGCACTCCTATGTGCCCACCTAAAGCCATAATAAGGTTCTCCTCTACAATGCGAGCCTTTTCCACCGTGACTTCCATAGTCTTTGGCTCAAAAACTCGGACACCACCACTGATACGGGCATTTAGTCCCCTGATAAAGTGTTGTACTAGCATAGGCTCATCATCGCCAATACCAGCATACTACTTGAGTTCGTAGAACCTACGTTCATATTGCTCTACAGAAAGAGATAACTGGCGTAGATCATGGAACTTGTCAGCCCTACGCTTCCTCCAATGTTCTGAAAGGAACCGAGCTCTGAACCTCTCGAGAAACATCTCCCAAGACATAGAACCAATATCTATGTGGAGCTTCTACTCCTCAAGGCACCACCATGTAGAGGCAAATCCTCTCAAGTGCATAATAGCGCATCTGGCACGGGTATTGCTACCGTAAGGGTGCATGGAAAAGCATCTACCCAAATCTAGTAGCCAGGTCTCTGCCTCTAATCCTCCTCCTGAACCATCAAAGGTAGGAGGACGTGCTCTCAGTAAATCCCTCATGTGACCAGCAATAATAGAATCCTGGTGTGCTGTGTCCTCTACTCTCCTAGGGGATCTATCCCTCTCTCTAACAACCTCCTGCTCATCTACCTGACTAGGTCCAAGATGAGCTAGGACCTCCTCTAAAAGTGGAAGTATCTGAGAACCCTCAACTACTGACTGTACAAGATTTTGTTCCTCATTTCTCTGACCCATTTGTTCCGCTTGGTCACTATGGTGAGGGCTAGGAGGGGGAGTAACCTGATGGATTGGCCCTCAGCCTCCACCTCGACCTCTACCATGACCTCTTCCTCCTCGCCTAGGCATGTTCCTACACATAACAATTACGAGTCTTAGATACTATTCAACCAAGGTTATCAGTTGCGACACTACATACTAGGTCAACCTAATGGGCTCTAGATTACCCAGAGCATCCAGTGTTTGTAACCTTGGCTCTGATACCAATCTGTAATGCCCCACCTTAGTTGCTAAAATAAAGCGTGAAGAACATAAAGATAAGTGAACAAATATTTTTTTTATAACATTCAAGACGCATATATCATGACAACTTAAGGTGTCGTTATTTTAAATAAATAAACATCTTCAATTTTCAAAGTACACAAGTACAATTTAAAACATAAACAAACCATAATCCAATACTCGTTGAAAGCTCATAACAACACAATGATATACAAGTTAAGTTACAAAGATGAGATTTCTCTAATCTCAATACAATAAACATAGATACAAAAGTTTCCTCATGTAAGAGGTGGATATACAAGAAATGTAGTAAACTCTCAACATAAAAGGTCAAGTCTATGATCACACCGCAATCCTTCGCCATAAAGAGAATGGAATTAGGACCTTGCGACATACCTTGTGCAACCTGCAAAAAGGCTAAAGAAGGTGATAGCACGGTTTCCTCCAAACCGCGTGGAACCAAAAAGGTCCACTCCCTCCGTGCTAGGAGATACTGACAGGTCCACAAGTATATGAACATGAACATAGAACAAAACATGAACTGGGATAACATCCACTATCACAACATTACGAGAACAAAGCAAAACAATTAAACTCGCAGTAACAAAGAAACACAAGAAACGACTCACAACAGTATAACATAGTCATGTAACAGGCTAGAGTGTCATCACAGTGTCAGGTTAGGTTACCCTAGAGAATCTTCCTAGACTACCGGCCCTCCTACAGAGTTACCCTGCCAGCCTCTAACGATTCCCGGCCCCTAAACTGACAAAAGTGGAATCATACCTTCTTTCACGATGACAAGAAAGATGATAACGCCATTCCAGACCTTCTCAACCCTATCTTAATCTGAACGAGCATTAAGATACTAGGGGAGGTAAATTAATATCTGAATTAAAATTTCATACTACCCAAAACCCCTAGTACAATTTGTTAGATTTTCACTGAATTAACCAAACTTAGGTTAGGTTACCCTGGCAACCGCTTAGGGTTCCGGCTCCTAATGTAAGCCACTCTTCCTAAGGACATGACTCAAAATCAGGTACATAGCTCTCAAGTGCTAGGAACAAAATTGTGAAAGAACTCATACTCCACGTGACCCAAATCAAATAATATCATGGCATCATAAAGGAAACAATTACATCATGCTTAGATTCATTTCAAATACCACACCGATATGATATACAACAAGCAAAGTTAATCTCATGATAGCAATAACGAATGAAAATCTCGTCCCTCATCACTATTCAACCATTCCAAGAGTATTATAATCCCTTTAAGCTTAACAACCCTTAAGTCATAATAACATGGGCTATATTCTATTCAAATATAATTCAAAAGTAAGATTAATTCATTCCATTGAGAAACATGACCCTCTTTAATTTTAGTTTATGGATATATTCCCCATCAAAGATTTTAATGAACATAAGGAAGAAATAGAATATACATTGGTACAATAAAATCCTTTATTCAACTAACTCAATCTGTATTTATTCAACTAATTAAATCTGTATTCTTTCTTCTCAAACGAATAGAAATTTCATAAATATTTATGCTTCAACAAATTCTTTCAATAGACAACCAAAACAACACTAATGGGTACTATCATAAATGACTGACAGAACAACAGTCCACACATGTTTGTTACTCTACTCAGGACTACAGAGTTAAACACATTCCATGCATGTCCATAATTCAATCAACGAATTGCATGGTTCAAGGAAGTACCAAATTGAACAGATTAAAAAGAAAATTCGGTCACACAACTAGTCAGTGTTCACGCAAGACAAGAGTACAAAGGTGCGTCAATCTAAAGTGAAGATTAGCTCCAAAGAATACACGATGTTGCATACTCATTTAATGAAGATGATTAAGATGAGGAAGTGAAACAAAAAACCCAAGGCTGAGGTAAACGGAGGAGAAACAGGCATCTCCAAGGGAACCCTACAAAATGTGGATGATATCCCAGTTTCTAGAGAGCTCATGATTCAGGTTGATACGAAGAATGATGTTGTTGTTCAGGTACCAATATATGGCATCATGATTCCATTTCATGTAGCCACCGTCAAGAGTGTTTCAAGCCAACAAGATGGAGGGAATTCTTATATAAGGAAAATATTCAATGTTCCAAGTACCGGCTTTAATGCCAACATTGAATTTCCCTAGCAGGATTTATGTTAAGGAAATTTCTTTTAGATCGAGGATTCGAAGCACATCAACCATGTGGTACAAATGATTAAATCCCACAGTCGATCTGTGGCAATGAAAGAGTCTGAAAAGACAGAGAGAGCTACACTGGTGACTCAGGAGAAACTTCAGCTTTCAAAACAAAGCCAATTAGGCTGGCAAACTTGTGGATCGGGCTAGCATATATATATATATATAATCTCCATACAAATCATACATGCACATAAGGTGCTGGAAATTAACTGAATGTTTTGCACAATAGTTGGAGTTAATGAAGTTCATCTACAGTTTACAATTTGGCCTAACTAGAAATATTCATAGTAGTGCGATTAAATAATCTTTTGTTTTACACAAACAATAAAGCCCATCGAATTCTGCAGAAAGGGATTAAGACGCCAACTAATCTAGAGATTAGACATGATTTAAATTCTCTCTATAAACAGGGGCGGTGGCCTGAGAGTGGCTTGACTCAATGAAATAATTATGAATAAGGAATTTCAAAAACAACACTATCAAATAACCAATTCACAAGGTAGAAAGCTATAGGGTCGGCATAACTCCAAACATCAAACAATTGACAAAAGTTACGAGAGAAAGGCAGTAAGTCTATGCCAAATCCGCAATACAAAATATGGGTAAGGTAACAAAGTTTTATTTTATTTTATTTTTCCTAGAGGAAGGTAGGGAGATCTGCCAAAGCCATAATACTGAAATTCAATCATAAGATTGATATATCAAAAACGACGACCCGTACATTGAGAAGATAAGAAATTCCGTTGATTTCAAGAAACCTATAGCGTAAAGAGTGAGAGAGAGAACGTATAAGAACTAGTTAAGATTTCAAGACGGTTAAAAGAAGTCTAAAAATCAAGTCGACCTCTTCACCACTTAATAAGTTGTCTGGCACAGATCGCTGTATAGGGTAGACGACAGTATCTTTCTTAAACAAGACTTCTGGCAGGGTCTCCAAACTAGAATAGCTAAAGCCATTATACGTTTAATTCAAAAATAAAACCAGCCATGTCCTAGCTCGGCCGACTATTGTACAGTTGATGGACGTATAAAACTAAATGACCATACAAACATACTTTGTATAATGATCTCCAGTTAAGCATGCACAAGAAAACATTTTTCATTTCAAGTATGAAGGTGAGAAATACGTAGGAAAGTAAGATTAGTTTTTTTTTAATGATTACAAGTTTAAGAGGGAAAATTCATAGATCAATACCTGAAAGAGATCACTAGAATGTGGATTTCTGCATGGTAGTTAACTTATAGCCCGTTACCAGATCAGAATTTCCTGTATTCAAGCAGTTTCCTTCTTTCCAAAATGCTGCGCTCCCTTTCCTCCAAGTTTTTCCAAGACAAAACTGCCGTTTTATTTCTTTTTCTGTCTCTTCTGTAAGACTTCAGAATTCTTCCTCCCACTCGCCAAGCTCCATCCCCCTCCAACTACATGCCTCTTTCCTTCTTAAACGAGATCCTCTTTTTCTGTTGTTTTCACCGTCAGTTATCATTACTTCTGGAAAAATGTCCTTATCCAGCCAGTTGCGTCCCTCATTTTCTGTCTTTTCCATTCCTCATGCATTCAATTCGTTTTTAATGAATCAGTTTTTAGATAGTTAACCCTGCCAACCGAATCCTATCGACTAGTTCCCATTTTTTTTTAAATTTATCACAGGCCGACTTCATAATTATAGCAGTTAGAAAACTTATTGTTTAACAAACTTCCCAATAAAATATCTGTTGTCAGCGTAATTATTCCATAAGCATACTCATATCATTGAAATTTAAAAACTAATGATTAACACCAATAATAACTGGCAAAACAAACAATTCAAAATATAATTAATCATTTCCGTTCATGTAATCAAGAATTAGCTTATTTATTTATTTTCAATTTGTTAATCATAACACAAGTATAAGTGAGAGCTTAACTTTTAAATCAAAACTCAATTCACCTATTTAACTCGTAGAGATAATTTAATATTTACAAAAGAATAACATTACCAATTAAATAAATCAAAACTTATTAAATATTTGTATACATGATCAAGCAATTAAACACTAAATTTACATATAGGATTCACAACCAAGACAGTACGAATGAACATGGCAAAACACAACCAATAAGAATGATAAAGATGATACGACAATGATAACAACGACGACGACAACGACGACGATGACAACGACGACGACAAAGAAGATTACAATGACAACACAGGAAAACAAAGATACTCATTCACAAAGAACATTCAATTGTATACTTTACATATATTCATACGTATGCATTGTGACTTCATACACTCATGTTTTACCAAACTTACGGTATTTTTGTTACTTGGTAAGCATCTTACTTGTTCACTTCATGATTGGTGTTCATGACTACTCCATTCTTAAGTGTATGCTTGTGTTTACATAATTCATGCCTTATATGTAATTGTTTGTATCTGTAGAGTGTATCTACAAGCATACTTATACCTATTTTCTATATGTATGATCATTTTGTGCTTTATGTATACTCAAATGAATGCTTCATATTGTGTATTTTCCCTTTATTGAATGTATGATATGCTTATATTCCATGCATATAAGTAAATTTGAGTGTACTTGAATGCTCCACATATTCACATCTTAAGTAATGACTAAATGCTTCTCGCTTCATGTGCATGATTTCTATGCTTCCAGTTAGAGTGTATCTACATTGCTTCCTACCTTATGAATATTTATGCATTGGATACTTTGTATGGGTTTATGGGCTCTACAGTATAATTACATGATTTACATGCCTTGTATATAATTTATTGTTTGATGTTTTTTGTGCGTATTTGTCTTACATTGTGTGTGTCTTACTTCATATATTTATAAATGTATTGCATATATTTGTATGCTACATATGCAATCTACAATTATGCTCTGCACATGTACTCATGCTTTCTCCATGATTTGTATCTAGTATGCATTTATGACTAATATATTCAACATGACTACTCTATGGATAACTTCCTAATGTGCTTGCAAGATTTTTTGTTTACTTCATTTTCATGCATACTTGATACTTTATATATTCAAGTATACACTTCATGAA
Source organism: Sequoia sempervirens (assembly GCA_007258455.2). Taxonomy (NCBI): domain Eukaryota; kingdom Viridiplantae; phylum Streptophyta; class Pinopsida; order Cupressales; family Cupressaceae; genus Sequoia; species Sequoia sempervirens. The sequence continues at coordinate 16,659 of VDFB02102220.1, read as the reverse complement.
TACTTCATGCCTTATGTATTCGAGTCTATGTTCCATGATCCATGTATTTATTCATGCCTATACTTCATGCTTTATGACTTACGTGTATTTAAATGTGTGATTCATATCTTATGAATGTACCTCATGTCTTACATACTTGCTTTATGCCTAATGTTCTTTAGCATGTGTATATTTCTGTTATGCATGTTCTATTTCTTGAGTGTATACTTTTGATTCAACATGTATATTTTTTCGAGTGTATTTGCATTCCCTGAGTGTATTAACATGCCTTACTTGTATGTATCATATTTTGTGAATGATTATGTGTTTGCTATATATATTTGATGCACCTTCAACATGATTATTTCATGAAAGCTTTATATGTGATTAATTCATGTTTTTCGAGACTCTCCATACATGAGTACCCTCTTAATGCCCATGAATATGCTTCATAATGTAGCTTATGCACCTTTCAATGTTTCTCATGCTTTGTATGTTACTGGCTTCATTACTGTAGTGATTGTGACCTACAATATCTTATGTGCATACTTTATGACTGTTTCATGTATGATAATTTTCTCCATGTATTGTGTGTATTCAACATGAGTGATTATATGTGTACCTTTGTGTCCACAATACTTTCTCTATGTGTATTCAACATGAATGATTGTTGCCTTCTTAGAATTAGTAACTACGTATATTTCTTGCTTATAATCTTTACATATCATGTATGCTTGAGCTTAACAATGATAAAGACTTTCTTGGTAGATTAGTTGTAATTCAAGTTGAGATTGCTTGAGGACAAGCAATCTTGGGTGGGGCAGACTATCATGTCACTCAAAACTATGTCAATAAGATATAAAAGAAACAAACAAATAAAATAAGATTGTTGGCAATATAATCATAATTATAACTATCCAAAGATAATGTTATAATTACTAAATATAAAATATAAACAAATAGCATAATATAAATATATATACATATATATATATATATATATATATATTAATCTTTATCATCATTGTTAATATTATTGTCAAAATAAAATAATGATAAGCTATTACTATGAATACCTTATTTTCAAATAAATAAAATATTATCAAGCTAATATTATAATTAAAAATATAAATATTAAAAATATAAATATTGGATACTACAGTTATTATAAATACAAATTAAAACAAGATGTTATCATAAATTTTTATTACTCAACAATAATTATAAGTCACTTTTGGGAATAGTTGCAAATGCTACCCATGCTAATAAACAACGAATATACTTTCTTAACAAGGCTTGGTTAATCAGCGATACCAATATTATTTTGGTTTAGGCCCAAAGAAAAGACAACGACCACCTTGAATTGACACATCATTGGTCAAAGTAAGAGGCATGACTCTTGGTAGATGGATCTATAAAAGAAGACCAATTCGAGCCAAACAGAGGAAGGGGGATCTAAAGAGAGGAGTGTCCTCAATACAACAAATCACCAAAATGGAATTCCACACATCAAGACTAAAGGCATTTGATTATTCATACCCATGGGATCGTGGTTGAGGAAGGAGTATGTTTATATGCAGGTTGATGAAGGTGGTAAGAAAATAAATATAAATAAGATAAGATTGATAGTATGTACATTGCAAGCAAGTAATGAGCATAGATGGCAGATATAAATAAAAAGAACAAGCTCCATATGTGAATCTGGCTGGAGATAGATAACATATTGGTGGTTGTATAATGTGTGTTACAAATCGAACCAAGGCAGAATGTAAGAATTTTATGAGATTCAAATAATTAACTGATAGATAAATTAAGGAATCAGGTAAGTATTCCTATATTTAGATGATCAGATTGAGTATTTAGCTTATATATATAAGAGACATGTATAAGATAAATGTAAATTTCTTAAAATTAATATGTTCTTTGGATATATATATATATGTTGGTGTTTAATATCTGCATCTATATAAATAAATATAAATCTATTAAATGTAATATGTGTCTCTAGACATATAAGTCATATATGATAATTATATTTTAGTAATTGCTAAGTTTAGGTATATATATATATATATTGCTTACAACTATCTAATAATGGTGCTTGCAACAATTATTGAGTCATATGAGTGATGATGTCTCGATTCATTCACTAGGATGATAAATAATATGATAGAATACCATCTAGAGAATTTTGATAAACATTTAATAACTACCTCAATGTATTTAGGAAATATAATATAAGGAGAATCATTCATAAGAGTGATAAGGGGAAATGAGTAAACCTTTGGAAATAATGAAATGCTTGTATAACCTTTAATCTTATTAGATATTGTCACTAAATCTTGTTGATCTTTAACATTTCTAATGTCTCTTTGAGAAGCATTTTGAGTGCAAGATTCAAGTTTGAGTGCCTGCACTAAAAAGGGGTCATTATAGGGTAGGAGACAGGAGGATGTGGCAAGGGGAGAGTAGGTGGTGGGTGGAGGGGATGAGGAGGAGGAGAGTGGAGATGGGGAGAGCTCAGATGATGGTAGTGGGGATGATGGTAGAGATGCGGGAGGGGGTGAGCAAAGGCCAGTGAGGCAGAGGATAAATATCTTGGGCAGTGCTTAGATCATGCAGAGGCCAAGGAGTGGTATGGGACAGTGGACACTGATCAGGGTCTCTTCTACAGTGCAGCGGGCATAGATAGCTACTCTACAAGCCTAGGTATAGACACTTCAAGGGTAGTAGGCACAGTTGCAGAGCCAGTTGGCTCAAGCTTAGAGTTTGACAATGCGGTTACATGCACAACTTATGTAGGCACAAGCACAAGAATGGGCATAGAAATAGACACCTCCTCCTACCTCAGACCCATAGGTGGCCCAATTGATAGCAGAGAGGGATTCCTTCATATTGGAGGGCAGTAGAGGCAGAGGGTGTTGCTCAGATACTCATGGGAACTGTTGAGAGTACATCTTTGTGAGAGACCATTACAGAGAGATTCAAGATTGCTAGGGAGGCTGAGCATTATATGATCAGATACGAGGAGTTGTGCCCTCCTAACCGTAGAGAGCCTTACCCTCGGTCCCACAATAGATCACAAACTATGACACACAACATAGGGGTCACAAGGCCTTGATAGGATCCCAACGCAGGGGGTAGTGGCGGGCCACCATCCTCTAGACCAGCTCCATTAGGGGGCTCCACTAGCCAACCTTGATATGTGATTTTTATTGATATAGTATTATTGATGTACTTCACACATGTATATTAGTTTTGGAGCATGTAAATTGGTTTTTTTTATCATATCTTATGTATCTCTCTAGACTTTTTAGTTTCATTGGACATTGAACATTTGTATTTATTTTTGATGAGCGATGATATGTAGTGGTGATAAGTTTTGATGATGTGCATTTTTGATGTGATGATGTGATGATGATATGGATATGCATTTGTTTATATATGTTATGAGATGGATTTGTGATACTTTTGATAATTTAATGACTAACTTGTGATGTAGGATGATTCATGATATGCTTTGATGATGATTTGTGATGCGTACTAATGATGTCATGCAGGTGGATGACTTATGATGTGATTATGAAAATATATAATGGGATATATGTTATGTTTACAAAAAATGTAATGTGTTGCAAATGATATGGAAATGTAATGTATGTATGGAAATTTTTGTTTTTTCATTTTTCAAATGCAATAAATAATGATGATGTGATGAAAAATGGATGTTGGGTTTATGAAATACATCATGAATTTGTAATATGTATAAGAAATTGGAAAATGATATGAAATGATATGTGATATGGGTCAAATGTTATGTGAAAAATGGCATGATATATAAATGATATGAGAATGATAGATGATTAAAGATATGATATGAATGTAATGTGACAAATGATAAATAATATGAATAATGGTATGAAGTGAAATGAACATGATTAATAATAATGTATGATGATAAATGAAATGTAATGAAATGAGATGAAATAGATAAAATGATAATGATAAATGAAATGATAATTGAAATGAAATAGATTATGAAATGATGACACAAAGATAAAATATGGTAATGAAATGGTAATGAAGATGATAAATGGTATGCAACTGTGTTGAATGAAAATGAAATGGATATAAAAATGATAAGATGTTAATGAGATGAAGATGATAGATAATATGAAAATGAAAGTGATATGAAATACCTAATGGATAAATGAATGATATGAAATGATAAAGGATCTAAATAATATGCAATAAAATGAAGATGATATAAAATGAGAATGATCAATGATATGAAAAATAAAAAATGAAATGATAATGGATAATGATGGATAAATAAATGATAAAGAATTGAAATGATATGAGGATAAATGATAAACTATATGATATGTACAAGACCTAGATGAAATGATAATTATTAATGAAATGATGATGAAAGATGATAATGAAACAAATGTATGAATGTCCTCTACAAATAGTCTAAAGGAACATGACAACCATTGATGTTTTTGTTCATCCTTTCAAAACTCTTATGCAAATCTAGTATGCAGATATATATAATGATCTAAATGAAATGCAGCTAAACGAAACCAACTGTTTGTTGAGCCTTTTGTTAGCTTTCTTGAATCATCATAGAGCATTTAAAATTTTGGAAGTATGTACAAGCACCAAAGGAGAAATTAGCACCAATGATGACCTGAGTACAACTTTCATTATTTTTGTTATAGCAAGTGAACAAAAGCATCAAGGTATAATTGAACTAAGATTACCTGAGCATTTCTTGCATAAATAGAAAAATATTAACAAGTTTCTAATATGCTTTGGAACTATCATTAATGATATGCTTTGAAAATCATGTCTCGCAACATATTTGCACCAGATTGATAGTCAATCTCAAGACAATAGACAAAGAAAAACCATTCTCATTCCTCACCACTCTAGTTCTGTGCATCATCGAGTGTGCTCCAGAGGGATGATATCGAAAATAAACCAACCATTGTTCAAAATATAATACTGCTATATTCCAAACATTATTCAGATTTTAGATCACCTAGATATGATTCATGATATGGAATTTTCTGAAAATTGTGATATGGATCAATGATTGGATAGTTGTTCATGTGATTGGATTATTTTTTCACATGATTGGATTTTATGTCATTGTCTAGTTGTTTCAGTAAACTTTGAAAGTTGATTGTTCCTAGTATGTCAATGTTTTCCCCTAGTATTGGCACAACTTGCTAAAATGAATATGTACAACAATCAAGCCATGGTAAGACATTATCGCTCTAGGAAAATGATGGAATTATGATGTTGATGTGATCTTAACATTAACTCATTTGAATACAAAATGCAATGAAAATCTCCAATGAAATATGTATAATTTGATGTATTGTCAAGTGCTTGCAAAATTTGATGTGTAATTTTAAAATTTTTAAAAGTTTACCACAACGTTCATCAAAATTTTGATGAACCTAGGTTTCGTTGAAATGTCAATTATCAGTTTCGTCAAAATTTTGACAAACATGAAAAATAAGAAAAAAATCAAATTGTGGCCGACATAAAGAAAAGTGAGTTTGTTGATTTTATTGCAGTAGTGTTTTTCTCTAATTGAGACAGTTTATGGAAAACTAAGGATGATTTTCTTGGGAAAAATTAAAAAAAATTCAAGAAGATATTGCTAGGTTGAGGGTAGTCATTGTCTTTTTGTAGAATTCAGTTGTGAAGTCAAATTTGTAGTTCCAGGTTTGAAAATCATATTTTAAAGCAACATCTCATCATATTTCATTTTTAAAAGTTTAGGGTTTTGAAAATTTCATGTCCAGATTTTGTTGTGTGGAATCACCATAAGAACACACCCAAGGAACAGATTCTTGTGACTATAATTATGTGATCCATAACTCTATTGGTCATGTGGCACAATTGTGCTATCAAAAATATAGGATGAATTCATGTGTGACCCATGTTTAATGTGGCTATGTTGTGATAGAAATGGAGGCACTCATGTAATGTAGTTAATTCAAGTTGTATAATGTAGGTTTCAATCATTATTGGATGCATTTAGGTTGTCTCAAGTTTAACAGGTTAGGAAGTAATTATAGCATGATCAAAGAGTGATTACCTCTTGCTACAATAAAGAGCCAATAACACTGGTTGATATGTAGAGTGGTTGTGTTATATCAATTATGTAGTGCATTCAAGCACAACCCATGTTTAATGGGCTATATTCAATATTTTTTAAACCTTATGAATGTTACTTAAAAGTGTATAGCTTAAACTACAAACCAAGTTTGTTACATACTTGAATCAAATCTCGGGTTACCACAAACTATAATAATGTGATATGCTAATAACCATTATGGAAAGTATTAAAGCAAGACCCATGCTATATGGGATACATTTCCTTAATCAGGTTTACATACCTTAATGATCAAACACAAGCTTCCCACACAATCTAGGATACAATCCAAGATCATACCACAACTTTGTCAAGACAACTAATTTTTTGACCCAAGATTTAAGGTGTTTTTAATACCAACAAAAGCATTGGTAAGAGCATGATTAGGGTACAAACCCTAGGCCTCCAGTAGAAACATAAACAATAAATCTAGTGGATTAGTGAGGTTGCAATACTAGAAAGATTGAGACATTGTAGCTAATAACAAAATCTTGTAATCTAAAGATTGTAGCCAATAACAAGCACACTATGTAGCTTAGTGAATCTATAAATGCAATCTACGGTAAGAAGAATGATAGTCACTTGAGATGTGATAGTCAAAAAGAGGCTGAGCAGTGACAAGATAATAAAGCTCAAACCTTGCATAGTAAAGTGGAGATTTTAACAGTGAGTTTCCTTACCCTGACCTTAAGGGTTTTTCAAATGCTTTTGGTAGTGTTAGACTAGGAAAATACAATCAGGAAATGATTGTCCAAATGAAGTAACAGTGGTAATATAGGTTCAATGTTTCTTCTTAGCCATTAATGTATAATGGAGGTAGTGGATTGCATGTTTGAGCAGTGTTTTGAGACTCATCAAAGATGTGAGAATAGTGAATAATACCTTGTGGAATGTGAAGTAGTATCAATAAGGTTGAAAGACCTTAAGATCTACAATACCATGAAACAATGAGTCCCCTGTAGTAAGTAGGTAGTCTATAGGGCATAGTTTGATTTTATAGAAGGATGCTCATGAAAGGAATCTTCAAGTGATAGTGAGTGACCTGTTTGAGATTGCAGATGAGGGTGCAATACCCAGTCTTAAAGGAAGTTAGCAAAGCAGTAAATGTGCAAGAAAATTAAATCGTACACAACAAACAATTCACAATGTTATCTTGCATAATTCCTTGAGTTTGGAAACAAAAATATCATTGTATCTTGACGAAAGTGGTGACCTTAATGGTCAATCACTAGTAGCCATGATTTTAAAACATGCTATTGTGCTTATGGAGGCAATATTTTAAGCAAGGCAGTGAGTGGTGGTTTGGAACAATGGCAGGTATGAAGGACTTGCTTTATATGCATACTATGCAGTCTAGCTTAAGACACCATTCTTAGAAGAGATTAAAGGTGGATTATGGAACTTAAGGGTTACCATGAAAAGGATTAAAGCAAAGAATATGATCTATTTAAAAGCCACAGTCATGAAGATATTAAAGATGTCACATGCAAAACTCTATTAGTTGGAGTAATGAATACAGTGCCAAAAAGGATAGTGTGTTGGGGCAGATTTAGGAGATCTCCACATTATCTAATTATAGGGAAATACATCATTTATTTATTTATTTAATTAAAAGAAATCATTCTAAACCCTATATAGGATACATTGATACTTCAAAATCCTCTGAAGGAATTTGAGATTATGCAAATATATGTCAAGTAAATACCTAGATTACAAATAGTAGCGGGAATAATGTAAGATTTGTTGAGTAGAGCAGGAATGAGATAAACAACAATGAATCCTATGCCTCCTTTCATGCACATCCCATCACTATTCTATGTCATTCTTTACGGAAAAACTTCTCCATTTTGGCGGTCTATGCTTGAAAATAATGTTTTGACGAAGGTTTTAGAGTATGTTTATTAAAATGAAAACTCCATTTTGGTGGGCTACACCTAAAAATAAGATTTTGACAAAAATTTTAGGGTATGTTTATTAAAGTTTTATAGTATTTGGCAGGCTATATTCTTGATTCCTTAAATAATTTATTCAAATGGATTGTGACTAAATAAATGACTAACTATTTAGTCATTTTTATTTGTGTGACTAAATAATTTTTAATCAACAACCAAACTAGTAATTTATTTACTCATTTTTAGTTGTTGTGACTAAAAGTTTGTCACCTAGTTATTTATTTTCTAAATTCTACTAGTGTGTGCTTCCTTGTGCGATTAGGGCTCTCTCAATGTTGAGGGGGATAAATCCGTATTAACATTAGCAATGGTGATTCTAACTTGTTTCTCCTTAGGAATGGGTCACTTGCTCTTACTAGCTTGCTACCTCCATCATTGTAGAAAGTTTGCAATCAAATTGAATATTCTGATTTTAGGAGTCTAACAGTTGGAAATCATAGTAAAATGAAAATTTAATAAGTTTTGGAATTAGCATTTTAATTGTTTTTTGGGGTCATTAACTTCACACTATCTTCTCTTTTGTAGGGATGGTTGTATGCCAAATTTTTTTGGTGTAAAATATCATAATTATTAGATTTTGTTACATGTTTATGAATAAAAATTATTGGAGTGTGAGTTTGATATTTTTTGAAGATCTAAATAGTCAAGTTTGGTAAAGAAAAATCATGTTAGATAATATTAGTACAAAAAAAAATGAAGAGACACTTGATAGATTGTGGGCTAGATTGAAAAGAAAGGGTAATGGGAAATGTTATTGTCCTTGCAATAATTGCAAGGGCTTAAAGATGAGATGACTTTTAATCACAACAGCTGAGAAACATTGTAGGCAGCATGGTCACGTTGAAGGGGGGCATGATTATCATCCACTGGTAAGTTTTTCATTATATGTTTTTATATTGATTGAATTTATAAATATTTATATTGTTTTAACATTATATATATATAATCACTCGATCACGATCATGGTTTATTTGTGTCTATCATTATTATAAAGGTGGGGTGCCCTAGGGCAGATGATATGGATTATCATAGCCCAGAGAATGTGGTTTTGTAAGAAGACAAACATGGAGCTGTGAATATCGAAGTTGAAGTTAATGATCCTGTGGAAGAAGATGATAATGTGCTAGAAAACATAGTTGAAGATGATGGTACAAATGCATTGATCCATGACACATTTAGTGGCAGAGCTAATCATGATAATCAAGATGACTTTGATGATGTTCATGATTTACCTGTACTTGAGAAGGCATACGAGCCCCTTTATGAAGTTTCCCAAATAACTCCTCTCTGTTGTATTGTTGCTATTAAACTTGAAGGTTATGAATGGTTTATCAAACATAGCAATCTCATGGATGTTAAGGTATGTCATATATGTCATATTTTTTCATATATTTTAATTGTTGTTAGTTCATCACTAGTATATAAAGGATGAAATATGTACCATTAATATTCTTTATATTAACAAATTATTTTTTGTTGTAAATTGATTGGTGAATTTTTGTTACCACCATCAAATATTTTACCTTGCTCAGATCGAGATTTATCTGGCATCATGAAAGATATCGGAATGGAGTATCAAGCAATAGATGCATGTCCCAATTATCATATTATATATCATAAAGGAAGTTGCAATTTGCTACTTAAATGCACCAATTTTTTTTTTGTTTAAGTACGAATAACATGTAAGATGAATACACATTTCCAACATCCTCTAAGGCCACGAGACAAAGATTACTTTAAAACCCAAACAACAACAAACATTACTAAAAACTGAAACATTAATCACTTAAGGAAATGAGACAACATACATTCCATACAAGATAAATTATAACAAGGATAATAAATACCTCAAGGTTCCAATTAACAACATTTAAACAATAAGATTACAACACTCATTCCCTGAATGAGGTAAGTCCAATAATCATGATTACAATTTACAAATTCCACCTCGATAACAAATGAGGGGGTAATAAAATACAATAAGAACCTGAGAGAACAAGACATGAGAAGAAACTGATTCCCACGAGCTCTCCCACTGGAAATCACGACCACACGAACAAGAAGAAGAGCCAACGGAAAAGAATGCACGCCACCTGACCATGTGGAACCAAAAGGCCCCACTCCCTCCGTGCTAGGAGATAGTAACAAGGATTTCCTAGACAAGACCATCTACTACTAGACACAGGCTAACACAAAAATTGAACTGCAAACAAGAACATATTCCACATCACTTAACATCATGGTTACAATGCTTCTAGAGTACAAAATCGAGTATAATCACTGTACAAAATAAACCAACAGTACAACACCATACCGACTGTTGTCATAGGAGGAGTGTCATCGCAAAGGCTGCATTGTTTATCCAATGGTGTTCTTCCTAGGTCTCGGCCCCCCTCTAGGGATATCCTGGTAACCTCTCACGAACCCAGCGCCATATGCACACCAGAGCGGAATCAGTTATCTTTTGAGAAGACAAGATAATGATCTTGCCATTCCAGGCCTTCCCGACTCATCTCAAGTCTCGTACAAGCCCTTGAGCCAATGAGCGAGGCTAAATTATCTTATTAATGTTCAAAGCTACTCTCTCCCTAGTAAGTTATTTTAATTTTCACTTAATTAACTGAATTTCACATGAGTTATCCTGAAACCACTTTGGGCCTGGTGCTCATTTGAAGTCCACTCCCCTATCAACAACATATAACTCAACCACATGCCAAGGGTAGCCAAAGCACTAACGCTTAACACATATAATCAGCACACCTCAACAGGTAACACATCACTACAAATGCCCAAGACTGAAGTCAAGCATGCACTACCCATGGCTAACACAAGGTTGACTAACATAATGGTAACCCACATAATGAACTGATGCACAACTCGACCTTTAATCACAAGGTCACATAACCTGTACAAAGAACCAGGTTTCCACTAAAGCTTAACTCACACACAATCCAAGATAGACAAAGCAAATCACAAGAGACATAACATCATCTCAAAAAAACACAACTGGAAGACTTACATGATCAACAAGGCCAACACAAAATCATAATGAAATCAAAGAATCCCTAGACTCAAGGAATAAAATCCAGCACAGCCAAAGCACACTCATGAACATAACAATAATTGCCCAAATCATACCAACAAGAAATCACTTAAATCAACAATCATAGACACATACGTTCTTTAAATAACTCGAGATCAATTTCGACAAACAATCTTTTCTCATCAAACAGAAACCAAAATACATATATGCATCATATATTTAATCCTTTACTGATACTTATAAGTTCTCAACAATATAACTTTCACGAATCTTATCTATTCCTTTCAATATAAAAAATGAGCATCATTCCACAACCTATCGTTAGGATATTTTAAATCCAAACAAAACAATGGTATAATGTAAAAGAAAACAATTAATAACTAACAATAATTGCACACACTTGAGGATTAATCAAATTTTACTAGTAACTGACAAAAGATTACATCTAAAAGTCTAGTCCATTTCTTCGATTTATTCATAATGATCAAGCCATCTTTTAAATAATATTGTTTAAATCTAAAATCCATTCGCCTCAACTTCAATAAAATAATTCATATTGAAACTCTTATATTTAAATATAAATATATATTAAATATATATTTATTATTTAAATATACAACATATATCAAAACAATGGTATAACATAAATAATCAATCATTTCTCTAGTTCCACGATCGTACACTATAAATGAAACCATTTGTTTAACAAAATAATCAGATTAACTAATAAGTCAATCAATTATGTCACACAAGAAATTAAGTAAATAGCTAACATTATTCGCACAAGCTCAATTGTAGCTCAAAGTACGTTGACAACTTAAGGAGTGTAAACCAATAATTATGTTTCGTTTCCTAATAACATATTTTAATAAAAACAACCTTTGAAGTAAAAGCACTTGATTATCTAAAATCTCCCTTTTAAACTATATCCTTTGACTATTAAAATTCAACGTTCTAAATAATTTGTTAGAATATAGAATCCACTTTAGCTTCTATTTTGAAGCAAAATCATCTTAAGATAACTTATATTTTAAATCTGTCTATTTAATTTTATTTGACTCAATTATCCGTAATAATCAAAATCAATTATAGATAAATCAAACGTTTGACAAATAAAGTCCTCTGATTAAACTAAATCCTTCGTTGACCCTAAGCTCTTCAGTTATGTTCTAGAATCAAATTTCAATGACTAAAACCATATGATTGAACTAAATCTTTTGTTATCTCTAAGTTTCACTATTACGTTCAAAATCAAGATGTGTTATTAACTAACATTAAATTAAATCATTTAATCCTTATTTCATCATGAAATAAATAAATAATTCAACTACAAACAATATTCCCAAATGCCCTCTTCTCATTTTTTTTTGCAAACCAAAATTTTCCATTCCAAAAACCCCCCAAAAATAATAACCCCCAAATGAAATATATTCCCCCAATTTTCCAAATTCAAATTCAAACTCACTTCAAATTAAATTTCAAATTCACATTCAAATTAAATTCAATTTAAATTGCAAACTCAAATTCAATTCTAATTTCAAATTCAATTACAAATCCCAAATTCAAATTTCAATTCAAATTCCAATCTACTCAAAATATCTTTTCCCCAAATTAGTCAACTATTTCTGAAAATATCTTTTCTACCCCAAAGTCATTGCATTGAATTTTTTTGAATTTTTGATAACTTAAAACAACTTTCAAATTTCTAATTAGAATTCAATATATTTTAAAACCTTCTTTCCACACAAATTAATTTAAATCTTTTAATACTTTCAATTCAAGGGATAATTTAATAAATTCACACAATTAATTTAATTAATCAATAAAATAAATCTAATCCCATATTAGATTATTTTATTAATTCAATTAAATTAATTAATAAAGCAAATAACATTCCTAGCATTACAGCCAAGTGTATTTAATCAACAGTTAAGCAACATAAGCCATTTAACTTGAATTTAAATAAAGAATACAGAGACAAGGCAACATAACAACCAACCCGACTTCAACGCGATGACACACTGTGACTAGGGTGGTGGCTTGACATAGGAAAACCTAGCTACTATCTCCCAATCAATTTCCATTGGACAAGGGACACGCTCAGACCTGTGGAACCAGGTGGAGTCAATGTCCTGTACCTACATCCTGCAACCACATGAATGTCGAACATGCATATAACATAATAATAAAACACACCATGAAGAGGAAATCGTAGAATCACAGGGCGCTCGCATGCGAGTGATGTGCTCCTGTCCCCTTCACCAATACAGTATTACTAACTGACGAAGCTAACATCATTAACATAATCAAAGCATAAAGCACCATTAATTCACGTGTTAACATGATCGAAGCATAACATAGAAAAAAAACATTGCCTGATTAACAGAGCACAAAAAGGAGGGGTGTTACAAGGGATATATGGTATACCAGACCATGGTGTACATTAGTGAATATCTTCCTAAGTTTGTAGCAAAGATCCATGTAGATCACATTTGGGATCCCAACTCCATTAACAAATTCCAAGGGGAGTACCTGATGGGGAAAGGTAGATTGAGGAAAGTGAGAGGTAATTATAAGATGGTCATGGAGATTAATTGGAATAAATTTTACATATGGTTTTTATGCATGTTGTACTTATTTAATATTTAATCTTCAATATACATCAATTATAAATTAATGTCGTATACTGTGGTATTTACCTAATTATTTGTCGTTTGTGAATTTCATTTTTTTTATATAGTTGGTCGAGAGTGGGATGCACTAAATTTGTACATCGTAAACAATCTTGATTGAATGACAGTATGGATTGAACGATGTCAAAAATCTAGTTGCACATTAACATGGGAAGGTGTGGCATCATTGGTTAAAGAAGCTCATCATAATGGAGATTCCAATGTTACACAAAGGAAAATTGATTTAGCATATGGTTTAGGAGATAAACAGGTACATATAAATATATTAATCACCCATATTATTTAATTATTTTCAATTATATTGATGTGTATATATGTTGAGATTTTTTTCTTTGCATACATTTGGCCAAGAATAAATATGTTTATCAATTGATGATATTGCAATATTTTTTACATGTTTGCCATATTGCAGGTGAAACACCACAAGGCTATGTGGTGCAATGGTCATAAATTTTGAATCAAAATGTTGGATGACATGAAAAAAACTTGTGATTCTGGTATAACTGTAGTCTTTCAGGTGACTAATGTTTCATCTAGAAGTGACATACATCCAGAAGTCTTAGAAAATTGATACTATGGGATTTTGAATGATATACTTGAGTGTGAATTTAAGTCCTTCGGATTAATTATGTTCATTGTCTTATGGTACAGGCTATGATTGAATGAAAATGATCCTAAGAGAACTATTATCGAACATGATAATGAATTTACCATGGTTAATACAAGGTTGATCGAGCGAGTTGGAAATGAGCCCTATGTCCATCCAAGCCAATGTGAGCAGGTAATTTACTCAGAGGTTCCAGGTAAACTAGGTTGGTCATTTGTTGTTAGATATGATCCAAGAGGAAGGCTAATAAAGTATAATGTGGTGGAAGAAGAAGATACCAAAGAACTAGAAGATGATGTAGATGATGATTATGATCAATAGTTAGTTGATAATGTCCCTAACGAAGATGTCAAAGAGGAGGAACTAGATCATGATGATGTAGGAGTTAATGTTCATGAAGATGATATCTGTGTGGATCATGACATTATCAAAACTGATATTGATGATGATGATGATGATGATGATGATGATGATGATATGACCAATCCTTACAATGTTGAATTTGGATTGGATGATACTGACAAAGAGTTAGATGAAGAAGAAGATCAATGACATTGAAATGTTTAAGTTATGCGATTATATTATCTATTTGATATTAATTTCTTGATAGAATTATATTTGACTTATGTGGTTACATAATTAATTCATGATGTTTTTAATTTTTATTCCATTACATAATTAATTTAATGATGTACTTTTTAATGTTTGAAAAGTCAAAAAATTAAAACATTTCAATAGTGATGTTAACAACCTTGAAATTAGTGTGTTTTATGTTTCATGTGATCACAAAAGATTAACAAGTGAGTTGTAGAGGTGGTTGTTTAGTGGTTGAGGTGTAAAGGCCTTTAAAAGGCATAAAGTGATCATTGTAATGGTTGTTGATGGTTGAGGATTTAAAATACAATCTCTTGACATTCAAAAATTTGTGTTTTTCTTCAAAATTTATGTATTTTTCCTGTTATGTAGCACTATACAGTCACATGCAGCCATATTTTGATGTGAAATCAATTCCGGTCATGAAGATATGTGTTATCTTTGATTTGAATATAATTTTAGGGATTAAGGCATTGATTTGAGTTAGAAAGCTTCATTTCTTTGCATACAACCCAGTTACCTTATTTTTAGGGTTTTGTAGTCCAAACATGATATAAAGGGGCTTTTACACTTTTTGTGATTACTGTAGCTTGTGTAAGAGGCCCCATGGATACTGTTGTAATTGTAGGATGCATGAATAAGTCATAGGATGAGAAATAAAAAAGTATAGCTATTGTCCTCAAGAGTTTTGTGAAGAAAAGCATGTGAAATGAGAGGTACTTTCTGGCCCAATGCTTGTTTGCTCCTTCATTTTCTATAAGAAGGATTTCAAGGCTAGAAGTATGGGTTAGCAAGTTAGATATTTTTTGGTTGAGTCTAGGTAGAGTTGCAGAGCAAATTGTAAAGTTCGATGGTTTTAAGGAAAATGCAATTTAGGTTTTGAGTCATTCTGTAGTAGGTTTTAAATTCATGGGGATTTGATGTTTTATGATAGTACTCATATTTGAATTGAAATGATTAATTCAAACTCATGTCTCTCCATTGTACATGCATATTTGAATTTTGAATAAGATAATCAAGGGTTGTCTCGTTCATCTCACTCTTGTGGTGTGTATGATTCACATTTTGGCTTTTTAATTTAAAGGTGGGGTAAATGCTTGAATGGGGTTGTAGGTGGATATGTTTGTATAAAGGATTTGATAGGTATTAGGTTTAGAATATGTTGATAGAGTGTAAAAGTATTCTCAGGATAGCATATGTTATGTCTTAAATCTGTCACAAACCCTTAGATGTTTATGGATTTGACTCCCTCAATGGATATATGGCACTGATGTAAGTTGTACTAATTTGTATGGTTTAGTATTTTGTTTGTCTTTACCTAGCCCTTGCTACAAATTGCAAATCAATGACTATTTTATGCTGTGGAATGTGTTCTAGTTATCTCATGCTCCAAATAGTTGATATTACTGATGAACAACCAATTCTATTCAGTATTATTCTATTATGTTGAGTTATTAAATGAGATTATCTGTTGTTGTTATTGTTGTTTATGATAATGGTGAAGAGGTTGTAAACGCATTAAGGGATCACCCTCCTGGGTCTTGTAGAGCCCAAAGTGTAGGAGGTCTTTACAATCCTTGTCATTTGGTCTAGGTCCTTTGAGCTGCCCTTGATTG
>VDFB02102219.1:0-12609 GCA_007258455.2 Sequoia sempervirens | reverse complement strand
ATATATATATACACTTTGTGTATATATGTCGATTGATGGTTATGAGTATGAGTGTTTTTATAAAGCTATTAAAATAATATTATGTATAAAGTAATCATAGTTACATATATATTTATATATAATTTTATACATATACATAATGTTATTCTTTATATTTATATATGTTTGATAATCGACAATTAATGTATTTGACAACCATATGAAATGAATATATATATATATATATTATGAAGTATATATGTAAATAAATATAATATATATTGGATAATTGTTTGAGATGTTTATAAAGCGCAAAACATAGTGCTATGGTTATTAATAGTGAAGCGCATAATAGAAGCATAGGTGCATATGAAGCATTGCATTGTAGACCTACACACAAAGCAACAAAGAGCAAGTCAACAAAGATTGAGAGTCACATATGGTTTAAAATGTTGATGTGTAAACATTGCAATAGAAAGTAAATGTAGTTTTAAACAAATATAGTAGTCAAACCCATGCTATTCTCAAGGGCGCCAACTTATGAAATGTTACACCAATATAGAAGTGAATGGAATGCATACGAAGTTTGTATACTATGCATAAGCTTTATGTTCATTTGACTTAGTAAAAGAGTCTTGTTGTCCCTTATAACAAGTCAGCTTAGTCATTTGAATGGAGAAGACTATTATGTGTTGCAAACCTATAAGTTAGTTTGATGAGTCAATGCATGAGGAAAGAAAGGTGGCATAAATATTAACTTATTTATAGCCTTTGGTTTCTCACACTTTCGTATAAATAGAGGTTCTCATTCTACCAATTGCTACACTTTTCAATCTGATTACCTTGTGTTATTTTGCTACAATTTTTGTGCAAAGTGAGTTGACTGTTTGTGAGTTAGAGAGTTGTTTTGTTGATTTGCATTAGTATAGTTGAGAGATTTAGTGAGAAGCTAGTAGAGGAATTTGGTTTGTTCTTAGAGGAAGTTGCAAGCGTGCTTGAGCCATTAAGCTAGGAGGGAAGAATAGTCGGTTGGAGCTTTAAACAAGCATGTTGATTTCTACTCCTTTGTTTTGATTAAAGGGAAAAAATGTTTTGATTTCTACTCCTTTGTTATTATGTTGGAAAGATTGTTCATTGCGTTAACATGTTTAGAAAGATTGTATTTTTATGTATGGTATGATGCTTGGATATGATTGCATATCTCTTGTTTGTTTCTTGTATTAGTGAAACCTTTACTTGGTTTATACGTATATAGATAATTGTACTATATTGGGATATATACGATTGTATATCATTTATAATCTATGTAGTATGACAACACTCTAGGTGCATAGCATAAGATAGATTTGTTTTGAGATGCTTTTAGCAATGTAATTTAGATATGAGTTAATGGGAAGGTTATTCTTGGGGTTAGGATAATCCATGAGAAAGGGGATAACCTTAGACTAGAATAATAATGGTCAAATATAAATAGAGAAATTATTGTGGCAAATAGATGACCTCACTTGAAGTAACTGGGTGATGAATCTTTGGTCAAAGTAGTTTAGGTAGCCACTATCTACATTGTTACTTCACAGTGCGATCCAATTTGCATTCTAGGTTGAGGTAATCATACATGTAGAATTAGACATTATGATAGCTCTAGATATGTAGGACACATCACTCTGCTCAAGAAAGGCTATTTGAAGGATGGGGTTACCAAACCAATCTCTTTGTCGAAGGAAGGGCCATATTACCAAGTTTGGTAGATGTGCGAGGAACTGTAGTAAGTCCATGGTTGGTAGAAAAGTGATTGAGTGATGCTTCTCCTCATGCAGTTGGCGGCCAAGATTTGGGAGGACATTCTCGACCATTTGTATTTATATTTCATGTAAGCTTGTTGAAGCTATGTATGTAATAATGTGTCCATTTGTATGGAAATTATAAATGTGAAATGTTATTTTGAATATATTTATATGATTCTTTGATTATGCAATGGAAAGGTTTGAAAAGGTTATGTTTCAAATGATGCATTTATTATTGAATAGAAAAGAAATTTTTATTTCTCATTATATTAGATGCATAAACTATTTACTTATGGGTAAAACTTAGTAAAATTACTAGGTAGAACAATGGGCATGTTACACATGGTATCAGAGCTACCAGGTTTAGCTCTAGAACCTATGTGCTCGCTATGTTTCCAATCCAACATTATGTGAGTAATTTTTGGAAAATTCTTGTGTCAAGATTGTGCATATTAAGATGACTACAGGGAGTTCGGTAATTAGAAATGAATGCTACCTAGGGGCCAAGAAGGAAAGAGAAGCCCTTGTTCAAACCATTGAGAGAACCAATTATGACAATGCCTTTTGGTTGAGCAATATTGATACTTTCAGTTATGCCCTTTCATGAATCATTCAAGAGAAGAGAAGAATGAAAGAGGCTACCAACTTTAACTTCTTATCTTTTGTCTCCATGGCCAAGTCAGACTCTTTATAACTTTCTAGGGATATGCCCTCAAATTGTAGTGTTAGTCCAATCATGATATTTAGGGATCCTCATGTTCTTCCTTTAGAGAAAGTTAGTGTAATAGCCACAAGTGGTGAATTAGAGGGTTATGTAACTCAAAACTATGTGTCTAAGGATAGATCATAGGGTTATTTCTAATGCATGAGCTTTTAATTTTGGTTTGCATCTTAAATATTTGTTTCATTGTTTGGTTTGGTTTTTCAAATTTTAGCTTGGGTATGCATTTACAAGGTCATGGTGATTGGAGATGATGCCAATTTTCCATGTTTGAAATAACAATCAACGTAGGCAGGTATACATTGATATGTGAAAAAAAAATGAAAGTATTAACATAAGGATGAGACCACACAATAGAAAGAAACAGTTAAAAGTTTTTCAATTGTCTAGAACAAAAAATAAGGGAAGGTAGTGTGGAAATTGAGGGAGCAGCAGGTAAAAAAAAAAAGAAACAGTTTGCAACATAAGAATAGGAGCATATTTGCAATGCAAGAAAAAAAAAGGATGGGTATGTAAAAATGGCAATCGCAGATGAGAGTAAAGTGAATATTGACAAATTTAGGAGAGAGGAAGTCGGTTCTGTTGTTGGAGAAAAATGAACTGATTTAGGTAACAAAAAAAGGACCAAATGGGATGAGAGTGTGAAGAAAGTGAAGTACAGGAAAAAGACCCTGAATTTCTACACGTGAGAAGAGAATGAGAGTAGATCTTAAGGGAAATGAGCAAGGAGGAAAAAAGAAGAGTAACAGGAAGAAGCAATGATGAATGTGAGGGAGAGCATGAATTGGAGAAATGTCTAGCAAAATCTTGTTTAGCTAAGTTTTGTGAATGGGCAGGCACTATATGTCAACTCCCTCAGAGTCATTGTACTCAAATTTTAGGTATCAAACTAAATATATTATTTTTTTCTTCTTCTTTCCTTGGTGTTTGTAAAGAATATATGATGTCACTTAGATAAGGAATGGACATGTATATGTTATTGTTTCCTTTGCCAAAGATCGGTCTCATTGTTTGGAGGAACATTTTTGTAGCTTAAGCTTACTATTTATTGTTGTCTTCCCAGAATCGTATTGCTTTTGTTTATTTGTGATAAGAATAGTTTGTTGTTATCTTCGGTGTGCATTTATCATTTATGGTATCAGAGCATCATGAGTGATATTAGGTTCTATCAATTTCCATTTCAATGATGTATATGAGCAAAAAATTAAGGGTTATACCCCACAAAGCTATGTATCGGAAAGTGAATCCAAGAGATACTCTCCCTTAGACTATATGAACATTCATTCTATGTAAACTCAAGGAAATTGATATCCTTTTTTATTATAATGAAAAACATATTTTGGAAAAATTTGTGAATGAATTATTTTATATGATTTCTTATGTGAATGATAGATCTTTTAGAATGTTGTTGACATTGAGCATACCTTCATAGATCTAATTAAAATGAAACCTCCAAGTATAACTATTATTGGGAAAATGGTCAGGACAAGAACTAACTTTGGGGGAATTCAAGAAGTAGGTCAAGGCGCTGAGAATGCCAAAGCTAAGTTGGACCACATTCTAGCTATCATGGATGAAACTAGAACAAGTATAGGAAACCTCAAACAAGAAGTTAGGGGAAAGGAAACAGAGGAACAAGAAGTACCAAATAATGAAGAAGAAGTTCTAAACAATGAAGAAGAAGGGGAGAATTCCCACGATCGCACTCAATATAGTGGTAATAGAATGATAAGTCACAATCTCAGTCTGAGAGAACCAAAAAGAAGCATTTGGAAAGTGAGTTATCATGTGACATGAGAAAGATCACATCACAAAAATTTAAAGGTAGTGCTACTAGAGATGTGACAAAAGCATGGCTTACAGAGATGGAGAAGTATTTTAAAATGAGAAATTACTCTAAGGTAACTAAAGCCATTTGGGGAGTATTTCAATTGGTTGGTGAAGCATCCAATTGGTGGATGAGTAAGAAAATATATCTTGGGCTTAGTTCCTCAAGTCTCACATGGAGCGAGTTTGTGGAGATTTTTCGAGAGTGATGGTTTCCCCAACTCTTCTATGACCAAAATATCATTGAATTCTAGAACTTGAGGCAAGGTGACTCCTCAATGAATGAGTATTGGGAGAAGTTCACTCAACTCCTAAAGTACATACCTATGTACTAGAAGAATGAGCAATTTCATATAAGAAAGTTTATCATGGGGCTTAACATACAAATAGGTGGTGAGGTAGACGTGCACGATCCAACTACCATGGACTTGGTGTACAAGAAGAAAATTAAGAAGGAAAAAAGGCTTAAGTCTATCTCAAACTAACATGAGAGAAAGAGAAAGTGATGCAGAGGGGAAGGACACAAAACAACTTCATAGACACTTTCCAAGCAAGATTTCAACATAAAAGATGCAAATGTATACCCTTGTACATTCTTGAAAATGTGCTCCTAGAGCCTAGAACATGGAACAACACCCTAATGGCACTCAAACCTTGAGGATAACATGGAATGAGGGAAACCTATATTTTTTAGACCAGTCTCAACATACTCTAAAGGTTTCCAAACGTACATATCTCCAATCAAGTGTTTGACACCATGAAACATACAAACCAGTATTGTTGCCACTAGGTGCAATTAAGTATAACTTCAAACAAGGGAAATAATACTTGAAATATGTATTCCCAAACTTGAGTAGGTTTCTAACAACATACCATCTTGATTCTTCACCCTTCCAACAACAAATAGTGCATAGATTACTCAAAACAACAAAAGACCTAGGGCTTTAGGACTATTCTTTGCAAAATTAAATATACTATCAAAATTATCTCCTTCACATGTGCCAATCATGAATTGTCCTCTTTTAGAGATGTGATTGGGCATGAGACAAAATTTTCCATAAATTTTCATGGGTTTTGGATGGAGGAAACTCTGCCCACGTTTAAATTATTCCCTTTTGAAACCCTAGGCAAGGTTTTGGCTTGTACACAAAAATGGCGATATCTTTCACAAAATACAATGAAATTAGATCAAAAAAAAAGTATTGGAAAGATAAGACACTTCTTCAACTTCCTCCTTCACCAGAAATGTTGTACTAGATTGCACCAGGCCGTACAACATGTTTCTCATATTGATTTACATAGAAAATTACAATTAGAATGTGGAAAAAAGGATTTTCTTGCATTCCAATCTTCTCCAACCTTTTGAATCGATGTTACAGACATATTTAACATGTTCCCATCATTTGCAACTGAAAAACCAACCATCCACACCTTTGTTAACTTTAATGACATCATTTACAACTTTTTGACAACTTTTTGCAACATTTGCAACATGACTCCAAAACACCATAGAACATCATAAAATGACTCCAAATGACTCAAATCAATCTTACATGACCTTATTGACTCTAAACAAACCAGTTTTTTTTTAATCAATCATGACAATGTTTGCCTTAAAAGGGTGCATCAAGATGCCCTTGCATCATACTCCCCAGAGAGAAAAAATTCAAGCTCCACTTGAATTAAGGTATTCAATAGTGTATCCATGCTTGAGAATGTCTACTTCAATCATCCATGTTGCATCTTTAATGGTAAGACCCTTCCACTTGACCAAATATTGGAGATATGCCTTATTCCTTGTCTTCTTGAGTTTCTTGGTATCAATGATACACTCCAACTCCATAGGCTTGCTAGGTGGAAGATCTTGAACCCATTCAACATCTGAAAGTGGTTGTGAACTTGATCCATCACCTACAACAACATCCCCTTTGAAAGGTTACAAATTAGAAACATTGAATATAGGAAAAATGCCAACACCTTGGGGTAACTCAATCTCATATGCATTATTTACAAATTTGTGCATAATCTTGCAAGTCCTTATATATTTCATTTGTAACTTGGAGTATTGATCCTTTGGAAATTTATTTTTCCTAAGATGGGGTAAAACCAAATCTCCAACTTTGAAATCAACTTCTCTCCTCTTCTGTTACATTTTCCTTGTTTATACTTGTCAACACTATTTTGAAGTTGTTCCCTGACTTGTTGATGGATCTCTTGCATTGCAATGGAAAATTGTTCTCCTTCAATGCTTGGCCTTTCCATTCCATTGATATCCCTCAACTCAAATGCCCCTCTAGCCTGAAAACCATAAACTACTTCAAAAGGACTCTTCCCAATACTCGTGTTCATGGAATCATTGTAGGAAAACTCTTCTTGAGGCAAGACAAGATCCCACATAGTAGAATGTTCTTTAGAGAGGCATATTAAGAGGTTTCCCAAGATTTAATTAACCACCTCAGTCTTTCCATCAGTTTGGGGATGATAGGCAGAATTGAAACTAAGGTTGGTGCCAAGTTTTTTTGACAAGTTCCTCCAAAAATTCCCAATGAACTTACTATCTCTGTATGAAACAATACTGAGAGGCAAGCCATGAATTCTCACCGCTTTGTTGAACAATATACTTGCAATATATGATGCATCATTGGTGCTTTTACAAGGGATGAAATGAGCCATTTTTGAAAACCAATCAACCACAACATAGATTGAGTCAAAGCCTCTTTGTGTTCTTGGCAACCCCATTATAAAATGCATGCTAATTGACTTCCAAGGCCTATGAGGGAAAGGAAGAGGCTGATACAATCCTACATTGGTGCTACTTCCCTTTTCCTTTTGACAAATAGTACATTTCTCAACAAACTTCCTTACATCAAATTGCATTTTAGGCCAAAAATAGTGTCTCCTTAACTGCTCCAAGGTTTTATCAAGGCCAAAATGGCTTGCAAGACTACCATAGTGCTTTTCCTTTATCAAATTGTCTCTCATTGAACACTTAGGCACACAAAGTTGTGCCCCTTTCAATAACAAATGATCTTGAATTAGAAAATATAACCATTTTTCATTGGTATTGTGAGGCTGCAATAAAACTCATATATCTCCTTAAAATCTGTAACATCAACATATATACCTTTTAATGCTTCAACTCCCACACTTTGCAATTGAATTTCTTGTACCATTAGGACCCTCCTACTCAAGGAATCAACTACTTTATTGGATCGTCCCTTCTTATGTTTAATGGTGAAACTGAAACCTTGAAGGAATTCTACCCACTTGACATGCCTATGACTGAGTTTCTTTTGAGTGTTTAGGAATTGAAGAGCATGGTTATCAATAAAGACTATAAACTCCTTTGGAAGTAGATAATTCCTCCATTTTTTCAAAGACTAAACCATAGCATACATTTCTAGGTTATAAGAAGAGTATTTATTTTTAGCCTCATTTAGTTTCTCACTAAAGAAAGCAATGGGTCTATTATCTTGACTCAATATAGGACCTATAGCATAGCCACTAGCATCTCACTCAATGGAAAAGACTTTTTTAAAATCTGGTAAAGCCAATATAGACTACTCTGCTACCCTTTTCTTCAAATACTGAAAACTCTTTTTAGCCTCCTTAGTCCAAACAAACTTCTTTCTCCTATCACCCTTTATGGTGTTTATTATTAGTGCACACACATGATTGAAATGCCTAATCAATTTACTAGAAAAGCTTGTTAATCCATGAAAAATCCTTACCTCAACAACTGACTTGGGTGAAGGCCAATTCAAGATTGCTTCAACTTTGCTAGGATCCATTTTCAATGTGCCCTTTGTGATCACAAACCCAAGATATAGCAACTTTTTCTTTAGAAACTGACAATTTTTTAGATTAATCATTAGTTTCTCTTCATTCAACCTTCTTAATACCAAATCCAAATGATGTAGGTGAAAGGAAGCCATGATCTCAGAAGCAACTTCCTACACTAATCTAAGTAGGAGTGATTAGCAAAACTTTCATTTTAACACCTTTTAAACAGTTGAATTAATAAGAAACACATAAGATTAGTGAAATAGAACAACTTGATGTAAGTTTAGATCTAAGAGAATTTCAGCAACATAACGGTATGAGAAACACAATAGAATGGAAGAAAGATAGACAAAATAGAAGGGACAATGATATACATGGGGAAAACCCTTTCGGGTAAAAAACCCCACCCTCCAAAAAGCATAGTACCAATTTATTACTTCCAAAAGAGAGTTAAGCACACACCCTGCAAGCACAATGTTTCTTCAACAAATGCTTCACAAAGAAATATCTATTTAAAGTGCCCAAAACCACTCAGACTTTTAATACCTACAAACAAATCCATGTATCTCTATAAATGTATGCATCCTATTTATAGGAGATAAGGAGTCAGAGGATTCTCAGAAGAGTTTAGTGGCCACAAACCCATGGTATTAATAACTCATGCTATACATGGGATTTGACACCTATACAACATTCTCTTACATTTCTTACAATTTCATAACATGCCAAACCTCTCCAAGTTTAAGGCTGCCTAAGCTCGCTTCTAGTGGTTATGAAAATATTTAAAAATGTCATAACATGTCCTAAATTTTTCTACACCTTTCATAACATTATCTAAAATTCAAAGAATAAGCCGTTACGACTATCACACTTATTATTTCACACTTTTGTCATATCCCATTTAAGGCACCACACTTTCTCCATTCAAAATATACCTTATGATGCATCATAGAATGTGACACCACTTGTCCTAGGTCCATGATTCCAAGATGGGATGCCTATCTCCACATGTGATGAATATGTGTCATATAGTCACCTCCAACGGGGATGCCACCCAACTAGTGGGTCCCACTTAATGACATGAAATTGTAGGCAATTAATTAAAACAAAAAAATACAATAATAATTCAATAATTCAATGTTATAACTCTAAGGTTGAAACACCTTATTCCCAATAGTAAGTGCTCTTCTTTACTAGAACTGAAAACTAAAATTTCATCAAGTAAACCACTACAAACTTACCAATAAAAGGTTTGAGCACTTCATACATGAGTCTCATGAAAGTACTTGGTGCATTGGAGAGACCAAAAGGAATTACAAGCCATTCATAGAGCCCTTCATTTGTTTTAAATGTTGTCTTCCATTCATCACCTTTCCTTATTTTGATTTGGTGATACCCACTCTTAAGGTCTATCTTGGAAAAGAAGCTTGCTCCACTTATACAATCCATCAAATCTTCAATCCTTGGAATTGGGAACCTATACCTAATTGTGATCTTATTTATGACTCTAGAATCAATGCACATCCTCCAATCTCCTCCCTTTTTGGGTGTTAGGATAGTGGGAATCACACAAGGACTATGAATTTATCTAATCAACCCTTTATCAAGTAACTCTTGCACTTGCTTTTTGATCTCCTCATTTTGTTGTGGTGTCATTTTGTATGATGCTTTATTAGGAAAACTAGCCCCTGGTATGAAGTCAATATGGTGACTTATATCCTTGATTGGAGGCAATGAGTTTGAGATCTCATCTACCACTATATCAACATGTTTCTTGAGCAAATCTTGGATCTTCAAAGGAAACTCATCCATCTTGACTGCTATCACAACAAATCTAGGTTTGGCTATGATTGCAAAGCCCATTTTCTCCTCTTCTAAGGTCTTGAAGAACTCCTTCTCTCCTACCAACATCACACTAGATCCCACTTTTTGTTTTTGGGTTTCCTCTTTCAAAGGTGTCAAAGTGTAAGAGACCCCATCCTTCTCTATGACATATGTGTTTTTCCTACCATCATGGACTACCTTCCTATCATATTGCCATGGTCTACCTAGCAACATATGGAAAAAATCCATGGGAATGATGTCACCCAAGACTTTGTCCTTATGTCTCCCTATTTGAAATTCTACCCAACTTTTCTCATTCACTAACACTTGTTTCCCTTTGTTTAGCCATGAGAGACCTTATATGGAGTGGCATGGGGTAATCTTTTCAACTTTTACTTTTCTACCATTTCCACAAAGAATGTTATCGGTGTTACCACAATCAATCACAATATAACAGCATTTACCTTGGCATTTGCAAGTGGTCCTGAAGAGTGAATTTCATTGGGGTGGTTCCTTCTTTATGGGAACTTTTATCAAGGTTCTCCTCATCAACAAAGACTCTCCAACTTTTGGTTCTTCAATGTGTGGTGAAGAATTTACACTTTCAACATCTCCACCTTGTGCTACTTGATTTCTTCTTTCACTCCTAAAAGAAGTAGATGACTATTCTTTAGGGCATTTCCATGCTTGATGGCCTACAAATTTATTACATTTATAACACTTTCTAGTGAATCCACTTGATCTTCCTCCACTCACAAACTTGACCCTAAAATTTTATCTTCTTCCTCTAAAACTTCCCCTTGAATTAGAAGTTTATTCTTGAGAAAATTACTTGTCTCTCCTTGACACCTTTGGGATCGTCTTCTCCCAACAAATGACCCTCTTCCTCTAAAGGTCCTTCCTCTACCCCTGCTTTGTTTCTCTTGTCTTCTTCTCAACTTGTCTTTAGCCTTCATGGCTAGTTAGTAGCATTCTTATACCATTCAAGGGATTGTGAGACTTAGTTCATCTTGTAGACTATATTCCAGTCCATTCAAATACCTTCGAACCTTATCAACATCCTCTTCCATATGGCCTAATCTAATACTCATTTTGTAGAATTCTTCTCTATAGGTCTTTACATCCATGTCTTTTTTTTCAATTTTTTTAGTTCCCTATACAATTGTGTGGAATAATCACTAGGTAGAAATTTACCTTTAAAATTTGCCACCATTATGTCCCAAGAGGTGATCTTTTCTTTTCCTTTCTACCTTCTCTCTTCTTGCACATAGTCCCACCAAAGGGATGCATGGCCCTTCAATTTTTTTCTAGCCAACTTCACTTGTTGTTCCTCTGGCACATCTTCAAATTCAAAATATTTATCTAATTCTCCAATCCAATCAAGAAGTTCCTCATTTTTTAGGCTACTTGAATACATCGAGAGTTCCATCTTCAATTTGGAACCCTCACCTATAATTTCTTTCAATAATCTCTACATCCTCAACTCTTCCACATCTCTCTCTTCCTAGGGTTCTCCTTATGGTGGATTGTCTTCATCCATCTCTTCTTGCTGATCACTTAAATCTCCTATGATCACACCTCTTCTCTGATTTGTCTCAATTGCTGTAAGCCTTGCATCAAGACTTGTTCTCATTTCTCTCATCTCTTGGGCAAGCTTTTCTCCCATCTCTTTGGCAAAACTTTCTATTTCTCTTTCAACATCATTCCCTCTTGGAGGCATCTTTTCTTGTCTTCAATTCACTAAACTAATTTTGTCTTTTGTTGGCTCTGATACTAATATGATGCAGAGGGGAAGGACACAAATAACCTTCCTAGACACTTTCCAAGCAAGATTTCAACACGAAGGATGCAAATGTATACCCTTGTACATTCTTGACAATGTTCTCCTAGAGCCCAGAACATGGAACAACACCCTAATGGAACTCAATCCTTGAGGAAAACATGGAATGAGGGAAAATTGGCTTGTTTAGATCAGTCTCAACATACTCTAAAGGTTTCCAAATGTACATATCTCCAATCAAGTGTTTGACACTTTTGTCACCTAGAAATTGCACCCTATGCACAATGATGTAAACTGAGCTTTCTAGAGACACATGGGATCATTTCAAGGCTGTGGGTCACCTGAATTTGAAATGAACCTTCGGAGAAGGCTGGCTTCCTTTGAGTATCACCTAAACTATCAATTTTGTAAGGGTAAAAGGAGAAGGAATGCATACAAATAAAGCTAAACTAGCTCTATTCCTATGGTGATACACCCAGCTTATAAGAAATCATGAAATGAAACAAGAAGAAAATACACTGAGAAACTTAATTGCTACTATTTCACATACTCAGAACAACTTCTTTTAGACTTATGCATCATTCTTAATAGGTTTGATCTACACACACATCTTAGGAAGGAAAGATAAATTTCACAGCTTTAAGGTATAAGTGCAGAATTATAAAACACAGTTAAAGACTTGCATGATCAAAAGAAAGATACAGAAATGAGAACAGTACAAACATGAACACTAGCTTCCAAGGTAAACCTTCGCTTTATTCTAGATTCTAGTTGAGTTACAAAACATAAATCACCGAGGAAGATTGACCAAAAAATCGCTAACTCTTCAGAGTGTATAATCCGAACTGATTACAAAAAGGCAAAAAATCCTTATATATCAAACTGTGTCGGCCCCTTAGGGCTTACAAAAT
>VDFB02102218.1:0-40263 GCA_007258455.2 Sequoia sempervirens | reverse complement strand
AAATAGCCAAGGAGGAAGGGAATTCCGGAGGCAAAGTTTCAAAACCATCAAAACTTAATGAAACATTGACGAAACCTTGGTAGTTCATTTACGCACTTCAAACACATCCCCAATCAAAAAAAGGTTTCCCCCAAAGTCAAAATTGAGGAAACAGGAGTGATGGGGGTCCGCGGATGTTTCCAAAATAGCCAAAGAGGAAGGGAGTGGAGGCAAAGGTTTGAAACCATTGAAACTTAGCGAAGCGTTAATGTGAAACCTTGGTAGTTCACTCATGGACCTCGAGGACACATCCTGGATCAAAAGGTTGCCCCAAAGTGAAAATTGAGAAAGCGGGGTGTGAGGGTCCACAAATGTTTCCAAAAGCGACCAAGGAGGAATTCGAGATTGCAAAACTTAACCAAACTTGTGAAACCTTGGTAGGTTCATTTACACGCTAAACACATCCGGATCAAAAGGTTGCCCCAAAGTCAAAATTGAAAAGCGGGGCGGCGGGGTCCGCGGATGTTTCCAAAACAGCCGAGGAAGGGAATTCCAGAGGAAAAGTTTTGAAATTATCTAAACTTAACGAAATGTTGACGAAACCTTAGCAGTTCATTTACGTACCCCAAACACATCCCAAATCCACCAAAAAGTTGTCCCCAAAGCCAAAAATGTGGAACTGGACCGACAAGGGTCCACAAATGTTTTCAAAACGGCCAAAGCAAGACCAAAGGCAAAAAGGGGATAGGGGACTTTATTTCTCCGTGCATTTGAATACCCGAAGTATGTGAATTTGGGTAGAGGATTTGATCGTTTGAAGGCACATGACAAATTTGGGCTTGGAAATGGGGCACACAAAACAAGACAAGATCATAGCAGCCTATCAAGAGTGAAAAAAAAGGGGGTCCCTGCCTACGGCAGGGTGTGTGTGCAAAACATGCACAACAGACCCCATGTCCGTGAGATATGCAAACCTCATGGAGCTCGAAGAATCAAGAGACAGAGAAATGAAAGCTTTGGAGTATCATTAGCTCCAAACAAAGAAGACATTTGACAAGAATACAATTTTTTTTTTAAGGCGGGAGACCTTGTGCTCAAATGGGATGTTCTAAAAAGTAGGCCAGGCTATCACACCAAGTTTGACAATATGTGGACAGGCCCATTCATTATCAGAGACTGTAAAGAGAACAATGCTTATCAATTGGCTACAACAGAAGGGGAAGTACTCCCTATTCTAGTCAATGGGATACACCTTAAGCCCTATTTTCAAGTCTGATGGAGCTCCTCTATTGTACATATTAGGTTAGGTTATGTTTCCAATAAGTGCTTCTGTGCTTTAGGTTAATTATTTTCTATTTCCTGGGTGCTACGATGGCATAGTAAATATTCTCTTTCGTTTTCCCTTATTTTGTTTTCTTTTGGCAACCTGTTGTGTCCTATGGTCTCAAGCGAGTTGCAGCCATGTGCAAACTGATATTTTTATTTGTTTTCTGAGCCTCCTAATGACTCCATGCCCAATGGGAAAGTTTTGGCTATTGTTTTTCCATTTTTAGCAAGAAAAAATCCAGTAAAGGTCACCAGAAATGTTGCCCATTTTTCACCTATAGGTTCAATCAGGTAGGATAATCATGTGATAGATCTTTGAGAGGCCAAATGGAACATTCACAACAAGGGAAAAAATCCTACATCTGGTGCTAGGTCACAGGGAACTTAGTTGGAGAGCTTGCCCTAGGAAAGTTCAACATGAAAATACTCTAAGGAGAAAGTCAGCAAGACCTTCTAGATGTCTTGCTGGCTAGCAGGGGTTCCATCAATCCTAAATGCTTCACATAGGGATCCTATCGGCATGAGATTATCTGGGTCTCCTCGACCCATAATGCATTTGGTTAAATATGCTTCTGTGTTGCTATTGGCAAGACCCTAGGAATATCACAACGAGTGGAATTCATATGCACATACCTATCGACAAGACAAAATCATTGTCCCAGTGACTAAGAGTTTCCCCATCAGCATGAAGATCTCCTTCGAAGAAAGGTCTTAGCGAGATCTTTATGTCTCACCAATCGGCGGTAGGGGGATACACGCATCAGCGAAAGTTTTTACATCAGAGAGATGTCTTGGCGAGTGCAAAAGGTCTCGCTGACAAAGCATAAAAGGATACCTCTCGGTGTAACATTGAGTTGGTATGACTACAAAAAGGTCCTTGTGACTAGTGAAGGTCTCAGCAAAGAGAGATGTCAATGGGGGGAAATAAAAGACTTCATTGTAGATCCGAGCAGCCGATATGATGTCTCCTCAATAGGAAAGATTGGTGCCTTTGGTGTAGCGTGAGAAGCTTGGTAGGAGGTCCTACCGACACATGAGAGTCACCCTGATGGGATCCCAGTTCGCCAAAAGGAAGGTCAAGTCACCAAGATGTCTCGGTGACTGGCGAAGGCCTTGCCGAGAGAAATTGATATTGGCATAATGTCTTGCCAAGGGCTTAGTGTCTCACCAAAGGGATGTTTGAGTCTGGGGAAGTGGTTGAGCTTCACCATAAGGTCTCACTGAATGGAAAAGGTCTGCTCAACATATATGACATCGGTGTAACTTCCAGCTGTTGGAGTAATGTCTTGCCGACATGGAGTGGTCTCAGCGATAGAAATCAGATATCGGTATCACTATTGGACCTCACCGAGAAGTCTTCCTGACTTGCCAGTGTCTCACCGACATGTGATTCTATAGGAGGAGCTTTTGACCACCTGAAAAATCTATGTGGAGTATACTCGACCAATTAGAGAGATCTGAAAGCGAGCCGTGGCAGTCTGACCAGGATGAAGAACAACAACGGAATGAAAAGCAACGTGTATCTATTATATGAGCTTAGGAGCCTTCAAAGCGCTCGACCAAAGAGGTTCAAGGAGGACACGAGGAATAAAAGTAAATGCATTTGGTAGCTACAAAGGATCTAAAAACTTCTCTGGGGAATGACTCTTCACCGACATGGACACGCAGGGTGCAACATTAAATTCAATCAAAAGATCTAAGGAGAGATCTATCCCGAGGACTGATATTTTGTAAACCCTAAGGGGCCGACACATTTTGATATATAAGGTATTTTTTCCTTTTTTGTAAACAGTTCAGATAGTGCACTAAAAAGAGTTAGTGATTTTTAGTAATCCTCTCTTAGCTGGTGTACGTTTTGTAACTCACTTTGATTTTGGAATATAAAATACAGAGTTACCTTGGCCTCTGTTGATGCTCCAATTTTTTGTAACTATTCTTGCAAAGTGTTGTTCATTTCAGGTTAATGATCAAGTTATCTTGTGAATTCTTTTATTCCTTTATGACTTTATCTGGTGTTTCATGCCTTCCTTTGTAAAAAAGACCATTGTATGAATCACAAAGCTATTTTTACATAATCACACATGGATTCTATTCTGTGAAAGTATTTTCCTTTATTGAAAAAGTGTGTGTATCAAGCCTATTTGTGACATATTAATGTGTAGGTCACAGAATTTGATATGTATCTTTCTGATCATTGACAAATTTCAAGCGCACTCTAAGTATTCCATTGATCTCATCAAACTCGGTGTATCACTATAGTTTAGTTTCATTCATGTACCCCTTCTCCCTTTTCCTTTTATTGAATCGTTAGTGTAGGTGATACCCAAAGGAAGCCGGCCTTCTCCGGAGGTTAACCTCAGTCTGCAAGTGACCCACACCTTACAAGGTATTCCCATGTTGCACTAGATTTTTGAGTTTTACATTCAATAGGGTGCAAAATCCAAGTGACAACATATACTTTTATACATATATATGCATATACATATTCAACTATATATATATACTAATAGAAAATTATGTGTATAAGAACCTATAATTGATTCCACAATAGTGGTTCACAAGAATCAAATAAATAGCTTACAACATTTAATTTGAATGTTCCTATTTCATATTGAACCGTATATTTTTGGGTAGGGCTTATAGGTTACTCATGCACTCTTATGATGTTTCACCTAAAAGGAGAGAGATAAACCCTACTCAAAGGAATCTAGGCGGTTCACTCAAATTAAGATGTGTATAATGTTACTAAGGCTAAATGAGATGATCTAAATGCAAATAAGCTAAGAAATTGATTGATTATGAATGCAAAACCTAAGAAACAAGTGATGTTTTAAAACACATTATGTAATGCAACAATACCTAGAAATGAATGCAAAACTAAACCGAAATGAATCAAAATGAAAGTGTGCACTTGGAATGTGGATGAAGACTAGAAATGACATTTGAAATGTTGTTGATGCTGATTTTTAGGCCTGGAGGGACTCATTTGCCATTCTAGGAGAATTAGTCCCAGTTCTGCAAAACTATGCCGGAACCTATTTCTAACAAAAGGGTATCTAAAAATGCAGAAAACACAAAATTGACCTAGAAGTAGGACTCATTCACCACTCATGGAAAATGGGTCCACTTTTCAATTTCTAAATATTCAAAGGTGGATTCCAGAGCTTTCAATGTATACTTTGATTCTCCACAAGTACCCGCTTTCGAAATTCTAATTTCTGAAACTGAAAGTGAGTTTTTGATGATATTTTGACTTGATCAATGAGAAGAAGACTTGAATAGCCTTGCAACTTGATCTTCAATGATTTCAAAGCTTCCAAGAGTCCTAAATCTGCAAACACTCAAGAGAAGGAGAAATGTTAAATGTTAGGGCATGGGGTTTGCCTTGGTCAAACCGTTTTTAGCTAGTTAAACCAAAATGATGAAAGAATGGAATGAAACATGTAATAATGGAGTCAATTACCTTTCCATGATGTTGATCTTGAAAGTATGCTTCAAAACATGAAGAATATGCCCTTGAATGTCTGAAAATTGATGTCTTAATGCCTTGAAATGATAAAACCCTAAGTTGCTTGACTTGAGATGGAAGAATAATGGATGAATAATGATATGATATGTGAATTAGGGTTAAAATACTTATATTTATATGAAATTCACCTATTTCACCTATTAATACCTCATCATAGGCCAACATGAAGTAAGATTAAACTTAAATTTCACTTTTCTCCTGCTCAAAGGTAAAAAAATGAGCCAAATGGGACTCATTCACCACACATGGCGAATGGGTCCCACCTGGATGGGATTGATTCACCATGCATGGAAAATGGGTCCCACAATGGCTGTTTTGCTAGCTACCGTGCTAGTAGAAATGGGTTTATTAAGTCTAGAAGAGCATGAAAGTATTTGACAACACTTTACAACACCTTTACAAGACACTCTTAAAAGCATGTTATTTGATTTGTAAGGGTCCAAGACCTAGTGTGGATGCATACAATACCTCACAACACCTGAATCAAGGCCTCATTAAGTCCAATTTATCATGAATTATTCCCATGTCAAGAAAGAGGTACTTTTTTCTACGGTGCATTTAGCCCCCACTTTAGTGAGAGGATGAACTTACTTCAAAATCACACTAAAGTAGACATTCAAGAGAGATTCAAGTGTATAGATGTAGATTACAAAGAGTGACAAAGATCAAAGAAGGTAGTCAATCCCCCAGGATCCAAGATCCTAAGTCAAACCATCAAGACACACAATCATGCAATGGCAAGAACAAAAAATGGGGTAGAAAAAATGTGCTCACTCTAGGGCCACAAAACATCAGGTCCTCTGCGGGGTGAGATGTCCCAAAGAAGTGGTTTAGTGAGAAAGTTATGCCAGTGTGTCAGCTTCCCATTATACAAACCATACCAAATTTATCCTCTTGATAAATTTTATAAGGCACCACAATGTAATGCTTTTGTAATTTTTTTTGAATGTCATGTAAAATTTTTGTTAAAGGGGCTTTTTCTTTGTTCATGTAAGGTCTTATTCTTAGGGATAATTATGCTTAATGCCTAGAAGAGAGGACAAGTTAGGGTGTTAGATTGTTATCCATGGGATGCCTTGTTTGCATTAGGCCACTTCAATTGATCATTATTCTCTCAAGTTAGATCATTATCCATGGGATGCTTTGTTTGCATCAGGCCACTTCAGTTGATCATACACTCTTGGAAGGCATCAAACCCAATGACACCACTAAGGAGAGGACATGTCACATGAAAAAGTAAATCACACCATGAAATTTGCACAAAGATGTTGTCTATGTATGCCCCCACTTTAAAGTGGTTGCTACACACCATTCTATGAGAAATTTCTTTAAAGTAGAAGAAAGAGAACATGAGAGCTTACTCAGAAATCCTTATGCCAAGTCATATTTTTTTGATAAGTTGCATCATGAAGAAA
Organism: Sequoia sempervirens; assembly: GCA_007258455.2. Taxonomy (NCBI): domain Eukaryota; kingdom Viridiplantae; phylum Streptophyta; class Pinopsida; order Cupressales; family Cupressaceae; genus Sequoia; species Sequoia sempervirens. The sequence continues at coordinate 34,014 of VDFB02102218.1, read as the reverse complement.
GGGAGTATGTCACATGCGAGTCAATATTAAGACATTTTGTCCACATCCCAAGCTTGCTCTTATACGTTCATGAAAGGTTAACGATTAGTCAAAAGGGACAATGAAAAGTGACATATGGGGATAAGGCTTTCTAACCCCTTGCCCACACTAAGTGCAGGACAAGGGTGAGCCTAGAATGGATGATGGTATAATGCCCCTTGCAATAGATGAAAAACATGCAATAGTGAGTATGCGATGATCCTACAACTATTGCATGGCAAGGAGTAGCAACTAATGCTATTTATGTGGATAAGGAAACAAATTTTATGCTTGATACATGTTTAATGAGATATCTATTGATTTAGGATGTGTTGTGCCCTTAGCACACATGCCCCGTTCGGAATGGGGACCCTCTTTTCTTTTGCCTTGTCGGGTTGTTTTGTTGTTGCCTCATTTTGCATGCCCCCACTTTTTTTTTTGGGTGACCCAGATGGTCAATGTTGCTTTAAAGTCCCACCATAAGTTGACTGTGCCTTACCCTTTTAATTTTGTCATGTTTTGGTGCCTTGCAGAGTCCCTATGGCAGTTTGACCCTGCCAATGGCCCCAGGCCCTACTAGGCCTGGCCGTTCGGGCTTCCCTTACCGAGTTTCCCCGTTGCACCTGCCATTCCTAATGGCGCTTGGTTTGTGTCCCCCCGGACCTCAGGTTCTGGACCCCCATTTGTCGTCTGCTAGAAATCCGTGGAAATTCTGATGGTTGTTTAATCCTCTGGACCCCGAACCCTAGAGGTCCGCTCCCGGGGTTCCGCCAGTACTTTACCATCCTTCACGGCGAACCTCTAGCGGCATCCCTCCTTTCGGGTCCTGCCACCTTATTTACCGTCTAGAGAGTTTATGAGAAATCCTGACTGTAGTTGAGTGTTTCGAGCCTGATCCACCAGAGTTCCGAGTCTGGAATTCCATGATGGTTCCACCATCTCTACAACAGCGAATCTTCAGCAGAATTCCACCCTCTAGGCCCCGACTCTCTCTCCACCGCTACTGATCCAACCGACTCAAAATGTTCAAAGCGGCCGCTGTCCTGTGCCCCCAATCGTCGGACCGCGGGTCTCCCACCACCGTTGCCAATTTTTCAAATTCACCAACCTTTTGTCTCGCCATACCTGCATTTAATAGGGTCATTAATGGTGATTAGGGATATAAAAGATCCACTCAAGCTCATCATTATCACTTGATAGAGTTGAAGAGTGATCAGAGAACTTGCTAGAGGAGCCCACCATCTTCGACACCTTCACGCTCATCGCTTGCAACATCACTTCATCGATCGTAGGTGGATCCCACATCTCCCTGCATCGTGTGCTCGAGGTAGGTTTTCCGTTCGCCCCTCCTAAGCATTATTTTCATGATTTCTAAGGATTAAAATGGACAATGAACATGATAACAATGAATAAATGATGAACCATAGCCTCACGAGTAAAACCTATGTTTTGAAAACTTAAGAAAACCTTCGAGGGTGCCCCCATCACTGATCTGGAGTTCCACCTCGCCGCGGCTATTCTTCCTATAGGGAGATCATCCCCTTCAGCCCCGAGGCCTGTCTTGGCCATCCAAACCAAATGATCAACCTTCCTTCCAATGGAAAATTTCCCCTTCGGGCCTAGGCCATCGGACTTCCTTGTTCGGAAGTCAACTAGAGTACCGCTGTGTCAAAACGGTGAACTTACCCTGACCTCCTGTCCACCGAGGCCCGCCCTTCTTCTTGCTGTGGGCATTTCAAATTGGAAAAATGCCTTTGGGCCTCTCGGCCCCAGAGCTCTGGAACTCTGTTCCTGAGATTCTGTCCTTCATTCGTTGTCGGGGAAATATTTGTTCATCACCAAGAATTCACCACGAACTCCTTAGGTCTTTGCGATGCCCGACATCCTTCTGATCTCTGGGCTCCAGATCTCCATTTGCCGCTGGGATGTCATGCAAACAAAAACGACCTCATTCACACTAGACTCTACCGCCCGAGAGTCCTATCCTCATCCGCTGTCCTGAGGGGAAACTCTCGCCTGTCCTTCCGCCCACCGAACTCTGCCTTCCCGTTCACCACTGGGATGTAATTTAAACTATTGAACACCCTCATCTGTGTTAGGCTCCATTTTGTGGGACTCCTCCCCTCACCCACCATTCTGAAAGAAATTCTCGCTCACCCATCCGAGCTCTGGGCTCTGCTTCTGGTGTTGCTACTAGCTGTCAGTGAGACTTGCAAATCTCGCTAGAACCTTACCCTGCCGCGTAGGCCTCATGCCAATTTGTAATCCACCGGGCCCTAACTGCCGCGCTGTCCTCTCCGAGCTTCCACCCAACAATAGCCGTTGCAAATGGCGAAAAATGAATGCCTTCCCAGTACCACAGACCCTAACGCTCAAAGTGAAGTTATAAATTGCTGGCCGCCCTTTAACCCACCAGACCCCGGACCCCAAAGTTTTGTCTCTGAAATTCTACTTTCAGTCTGTTGTTCCAAACTGCCATCTCTAGACGGCTCTCCAGCCTAGGACTTCTGGATTCTCCTAAACCGATCCAAATGAGCCCAAATCTGATATCTAACTTCGACCCACATGCTTAATTTCGGTCCTCTTCATTGCGAACCTCTCAAATTACTAAAATTTGATCGAAGAGAATCTCTGGGAGACCTCTGCCCTATTTTCCCTTCCAAACAGCATTCCTACCGAGGAAGTCTGGCCCTTCGGGCCCAAACTGTCCAAATGCCCTTAATCAAAGATCAATAACATCAAGGGATATGTTATGCTTAATTGATTGTTTAAAATAGATGTCATCTCCAGGATTTCAACTAACATGAATGCTTTTATGATCCATTACACTAACTACGCTTTTGCTTGCAGAATATATGGAATCGAGCGCAGGACCTTTAGGGGCATTCACCGAGAAGGACAAAGGGAAGAAGTCAGGAAAGACCCCTCAAGGAAAAGAGGACAAGGACCAGATGAAATACCAATTCCAAGGTGAGCCCGTACACTCAAAAGTCACCACGGATTGGAAGGAAATCACTGACACCAACATAGGCTAAGTTGATATTAACGAATTCACACAAAGGGTCAGGGTCAATCCAATGGTAAAGAATGAAAGATTGATAAGACAGAGTGGAATAGCAAAGGCTGCTAGATTCCCTCCATCCCTCGTGGCCCCCAAGTTGGTCATGGCTTGTTAGGAAGCATATCAACTAGACACAAGGACAATCATTGATAAAGAGGGCAACATTCTTGCCGACATGTCACCTGAGGGAATTACAAAGACTTTCCATATCCCAACTTTTAAGATGGAAGTCTCCACCATAGAAGAATGCCAGGTGGCGTGGGATGATAATTCGGTGGGCTGTAAGAGGTCAATAAATCAGCATTGGCTCAAAGAAAAGTGGGGCAACATTGCAAAGGTTCCTCAAGAACTCTTCTGCAGTGATTTCCATGAATATTACCATGATTTGGTCATGATGCTAAGCAGGGTTATGGGTCTTCCTATGGCAGCCTTCTTCCAAGAATGGATGGTGTACTTCATTGAGCAAATTCTTTGTGGAAATGAGGACGTCACCACAAAGACTTCATTTTAGTAGGGAGGAATCATAAGCAACTGCTTCCATGAGTAGTTTATCAATGTAAAGAAGAGCTCCATGTTCTATATCACTTCCTATCTCATCTATTCCTTGGAGGATCGGAGGTAGTACAATGAGTTGTTTGTGGCACCCAATCAGGAGTAGGGGCGAAGACTCAAGGCATATGATAGGTATCCGCAGCTCCAATACCGGAACTTCAAAAGGGAATACTGCAGAGTAAACGATGCTGTCATCGGCCATCTCATCAGAATGATTGCTGGTGACTTCGAGAGGAGGGTCTCCCATAGTGCCAGGGCATTTTTGAAACAGTATGCCTTTCTCTTTATCTAATATCTGAAGTTCACATACATCCGTGCTTAGGGCTTCACTGAAAGGCCAAACAGGTTGCCTCGATACCCCAACGACTGAATCATCCTTCTAGAGCTTTCTCGGCAACTCCAACACCTATAGGCAATCTTCAACAACAAACACATAGCAGGGATTTCTTATCCCATGACCCTTGGCCAGGGCATGTACCGAATATAAACTTCCTAGTGTGTTGGTAACTCCGAGAAAGAGCTGAAGGATTACCACTTCTACCTACACACTGCTCACCCGCGGATGGACCTGTCTGGTCATGTTAGAAAAGCACTGGGGCCAGGATATGCCCATCTTCACCATATTGAGGATTTCTGGGCAAACTGCCAGGATGATAAAGAGGTACACGCAAGGCACTATATGTGAATGACTGTGCAGTTTGTAAGAAGGGTGCAACCATTCCCCATACTGGACCAAGTCGAAGAAGATGAGGACACCATAATACACCCCAGGTACCCTGCAGTCATCAATCTGCCAATACCTACAATAGACTGGGATGAACAGGAGGTCAACGACCTTGCTACCATAACCCAGCCAATCTTGGTTCATACTAAGGAGTGGGTTGATGGGCAAGTAGCCCAATTCAAGTGGCAAGGAATAATTTTGACTTATGAAGGGCTCAAGAGTGAGCCAAGTGCCACAGAGGATGTTGATACCACCACTTGAACTGGCGGGACCTCCAAGTATCCTCCGGTCACCAGATCCAAGAAGAGAAAAGGGATAGAAACAAAATAGTCTCTAGACGCTAAGGTCTATGCAAGGCAAGAAATGAGAGGCTCAGCTCCCAAAAGGCTCAAACTGGTAGGGAGCACTGTGGAACAACCTTCAACCCAAGAGAAGGAAGTGAAAGGTATGGATCAATTGGAACCTCTCTTGGCTCTCCCTACCCCTTCTATTGCACCACCTACCTCCATGGCTATGATCGCTACATCCCCGCCAGTAGTGGACATTTCTGTCCATCTTGCCCCTTTGCCTCCAGTTGAGTCTATAATAATTATTGACTCCTCCTCTGCCATAACTACTGCACCTTCTTCCGTTGCCATGTCACCAATCACATCGCTCCCTCTGGAAACAATAACAACACCTATTCCCACTGCCACCATTCCTGAGGCTCTCTCGAGACATATGCAAAATCTTCCCCCTAAGATCTCCCAGATCCTAATGGATCTGACTCTTCAAGTAGCCCTTGTGCAAGTCCTCGCTACTGCTCAACCTTCACAACCACCAATAGGGCCATTGGCTATGGAAGCCACCATGCTAATATCTAAGGAGTGGGAGGAACGAGAGCCAGGAGCCTCAAAGCCTATTGAGGAGGAAGCCAATGAATACCATGAGCACCCAGAGTACGAAAATTGAACCATTGATAGGGTGGCTTATGAGGAGGAGGGAACAGGCTCTTCCAAGAGTGGGGATGAGGAAGATAGCTCTGGTGCTAAGGTAATCGTGCAAACCTTTGACGATGACCTTGAGGAGGAGCTGGCACAACAACTAAAGTACACTGAGGTAGAAGCAAAAAGGTCACCCCGTGACGTAGAAGGGTAGCCACTAGAAAAATAGAAGCAAGAGGATTTAACTAAGGCTGGAACCCAAGCTATCAAGAGCCTTGAAGTCAGGAAATTCAAAGAACATGTGCACGAGATTGAGCATGCTTAGGAAAAGAAAGAAGAAGAGACAGCAGGAAAAGAGGGTCCATTGCAACAAATGTCCACCATGCTTCCTATCAAATGCCTTGTGTTCGTCTAGGACTCTGATGAGGAAGATGGAGATGCTACCAAGGAGAAAGAAAAGTCCCTAGAAGAAAAAGGAGTAGAAACCTTGGCCTTGACCGAGAGGGGCGAGGGTGGCCATGATTCATCCAAGGGAAAATCTGCTGTGCCTGAATGGTTAGAGAGGTAGCTCAAAAGAAAAACTCTTGTTGTAAAGGACCCAAGGGCGAGGTTAGAGGCCATCTTGGCTCAAGCCCAAATCATGACAAAGAAAGAGAAGAAGCCCAAAGTCTGATCCAGGGTAACGATGGATGCTTTCGGGTCTCGAGTAGCGCAAATAGCAATGCCTATGATTGGCCAGACTGGGGTGAGTTACAACATCTCCACCATCGACTTAGGGACCACCATGAGAGAGCAGAAAGTCAGGAACCTTGAGGAGTCAGTGGCTACGGTGGTGCATTTGATAAAGCAGGATAAGATCTCGAAGGATGAGCTCAAGGCATAAGTCACGGCCTTAACGGATTACATACAAAAATGGTCTTCAGTGGACGACCTGACTACCACATCCACAGCCACACCTTAGCTACTATCCAAAGAGCAGATCGATAAGATGGAAAGAAGGAAGAACTTGGAAAAGACCACAGAAGACTGGTTTTGACAAGTCTTATATGTCAAAAACATGGGAATTACTCGAGCTGTGTGAATAGCCAACAAGTTCTTAGACCTGTTGCTATCTCTGGAGGGCACGAGGAAGCTCTGCACTGACTTCCCCATGACCTACAACTCCACCTTTCCAAGGATCGAGGCTATCATTCAGTTTCCATAAACCATATGGGAAAAGGAGCTTGCATTTAAGAAAGATGATCATTAGCTAATGGATGTGTGGCGGCGAGACTTTGACAACCAGAAGGAAAGACTGGAATAAATCATGAGCAAGGTGGATCCGGACATTGAGTGGATCAAGGAAATTAGGGCAGAATGTGCCTAGTACCTTAAGATGATGACAAGGTAGGACATGCCCATAGTGTAAATGGATCCGGAGAAGATAAAGCCCTACTTCCAGAAAAAGATGGAGGACAGGATGTCTAGTGAAATCACGATGGAGTTCATGAGTTTTGCTGCCTATGCCTTCAATCGATAAGAGCTATTCAGGGACCAAGGCTCAAAATATGATGAAGATTGGAAAAGGCTGGAAGATAATGCAAAAGAGTGGAGCTACCAGGTGCTGTGATATGAAATCATTGAAATAGACAAGCTCCAGATGGTTATCCTCAAGTTCATAGAATACACAGCTTCTAAAAGGTAGGAGGACAGCCCTGTCAAGGATGAAAGACTCCCTAAAGAGTAGCTATAGTGAAACAACAATTGACTAAAAGACAAAAGTGCTAAAGTTCCGTTAGTAGAGGATGAAATAGGGAAAAAGACAAAATGTAATTTTAAATTATGATGTATTGGGGGTAGGTGAAACCCTATTTTGTAATGAATCTTGGCCACACAATAAGAATTGATCTTGGCCATTCATTTGAATTTTGGAATACTATAAATAGGGCTCTTCTCTCATTTGCAAAGAGAGGTTGAGTTGTTGTAAAGACATGCTGCAAAAATTTATAAGGAAAAGACATTGACTTGGTGCATTTTTCTGATTTTCTCACATGTTGCTTGATTCAATCTCCATTGTTAGATGTTTAACTTAGACTTTATTACTATTCTAGTTAGTTGTTTCTTGCTTCGGTAGATTTTAGGAATGTTGTCCTATGACCATGAAAATTTTTGCTATGTTGATGACTTCTTAGTCCATATTTTTTGTTGTTTGCTGATGGTAGATAGCTTTGTAAAGTTAATCTGGACTTGAATTAAAAGCTGCTCCAAAACCTTTATCTCTATTCATGCATGCACATGGTGAATGAAAGATAAAACACTTGTAGACCTTAGAAGATAGCACAAGTTCCATGATACTGTGAGATCTCTGGTTAAGTGGGATATTGTTTTAAGAACCTGTCCATTGTAGGAACTCCATCATCACTGTTCACAATTAGTTGTAGATTTAGGAACTTTCCCTCTTCCTTGCCTCCTTTTCTTTTTTTTAATGACTGACCTATGCTAAGGCTCATTGCACATTGTAAAGCCAAATCCAATGACAAAATGGAGTCCAAGACTGTTGTTTGAACCTACAAGCAATGCATAACAACTCTCCCATCATAAGAACTCCATTTCGAGATCCAACCTCCCATGCTTCTAAATTCCTGCGTAAGACCGCCTTGTGATTCTAGCAAATCACATTAAACAACTGAGATATTCCAAGCACTATCAAGACCTAACATTAGAGAGCTTGGGATAGTGTTCTGCAATCCGATTGTGGAAGATTTTCTTTCAAGAGAGGTAGTTCACTTATGCACTACCTATGTTGAGAAGTGCATAAAAACACCATCAACAGAATTGGCGCTAGAAGGAGGGCATATTTTGGGAATACCAAGGTAAGGGTTAAAAGTGAAGTTGGATTGAATCAGATCGTTCTAACTGGAAAGGTTTCAAAGAGTTCTACAGTCAACACCAAGCAAGGGAGAATTTGAAGAATTGCAGCCTCCTACAAGGGCGAAGCGAGTTAAGGAAAGTAGCGGTGCCTCTTCCTTTCCCTCTATTCCACCTAGTTCCATTCCACCCTCACCTTCATTCGGCTGGCCTTTGTCTTCCACCTAACCATCTAAAACTGCATTTGTACCTCCTATCTCTGGTAGCTAGGGGATTGCTCCTCTCCCAGCCCTTCCAGCCCAGGGCACAGTCCAATCATCCGCAGCTCAAGTGCAGTCCCAAATTGCTGTTGTATTGTACATACAACCCCAACTTGCCATTTTCCAACAGTAGATACCACCTCCGCCACCCTCCATGGCTTCGTTAGCACATAACCCTTCGCCGATACATTTTGTCGCTTACCATGACATGCCCAAGAATCTGGAGGGCTTTTGTTTGAAGTTCCATTCGCGCAACCTACAAAGAACAGCTGAGGAGAATATCAAAATATTTGAGACAATAATTACTAAAATGCAAGTTGATCACGAGGATGTTGCATGCCGCCTTTTTCCACATTTGTTGGGGGAAGAAGCTTTTTATTGGTACATCAACATATCGAGGGGATCCATTACCTCATGGAACTTGATGAAGGATGCCTTCCTACAAAAATACAAGATCCCCATCAGTCCTTTGAAACTCTATTAGCAGTTTATGTCCATTCGGAGGGAGATAAATGAACCTATTGGATCCTTCAATGATCGCTTTCATTGTGCCTTTACTAGGCTCTAGGACTCGTACCTCCATAATGATGCTGTGGCTCTCTCGGTCTACTATGCGACATTGGACAACCTCACGCCGGCTTTGGTGAAAAGGATGTGCCCACCACTCACTACCCTGCTGACCGCCTATACAGAGGCCATTATCGCCAGTGCAGACTTGGGGTAGAATATCTCTAGCCCACTGCCTTCTTTTCGGCCAGTAGCTCACCCGATGTAGATTCAGGGGCTCAATTAGGCATTCGCTCATCAGACCCCTCTTATGAACCAAGTACCTCAGTTTCCCATGATCCCACATCCAGGGTAGCCACTGAATTATGCACCTCCTACACCTTCCTAGTCGTAGCCCTAGCCGCAGTATAACTATTCTCAGGCTGCTCCACAACAGTAGGTGTATTCCCAGTAGCCCCAGGCACCATTGTACCTATCAGGGCTAGAATTTCCTCCAACTTATTAGAATCAGCCGACAGCCCTGCCCGCTTTTCTCCAAAATCCAATGCCATCACCTGGGAACTGGACTGAGAAAGATAAGTTAGAGGAGCTAATTGAAATGATAAAGAAAATGTCCACAGAAATAATGCACCTAAAAAATTAGAATAATCAGTTATAGGCCTCCCAGCGTAATTTCTAGGCCAATCTTAACTAGGACAATAGAGATAATAGGGACAAAAGGGATAATCAGGAAGCAAGCACTTCCTCTGGGCAGAACTATGATAGGGGGCAAAACACCAATTAGAATTCAGAAAGAAGACCTTCTCAAAGGTAGAATCGTACATGGAACACTAGGCCCAATAATGGAGGTGTCCCTATGACTTTCGACCAACTGGCAAGCAATGAAAAAATGACCAGTGGAGTATACCTTGCCGAGGCAACCTTGTCTGGATGGTGTCAGATTCACAAAACTAGCAAACATTCCGAGTTGGATTGCCCCGAGTTCTAGATAGCTGCTGAAATATTCCAAGTAGAAGTGCAGAATGCAGTCGATAATGCCTATTGTAGGGACATCATCCCATCCGAACCATATGATTCCTCCTATCTCATGGTTAATCAAGTGCCATTTCCGTGAGGTGACTACAACGAGCCTGAAGTTGAGCCTCCTCCTATTGAGGGTGAAGAAGCACAAGAGGTAAGCAATGAACAAACTTTGGCTCAGCTCTTTGATTCAGTAGATAATGGTCCGGTAGATGAAGAGGAGCCATTTGTAGATGAGGTCCACATGTTCCATCAAAGTTTGACTTCCTACTTCCTTAGGAATAGATAGGCGGGTGGACCCTTTACAACTTCGACCCCACCCAACAATTTCGCCACCCCGCCTGATCCTAATGCCAACAACAGCCTTGGACTTCCCCATATACCTACCCAATACCTCAACAAGAATGGATCTCAAAACTAGTCACAAAATCAGCCTCAAGGCCAATTCCAAAATCTGTCTAGTCAAATGAAAGTCCAACCTCCTAGCTCTACCATAGGCCAAGCTTTTAGTTCAGAAATTCAGCAAATGGGTGAATATGTAGCAGAAGAGTTCAAGAAGGTAAAAATCAATTTGTTAGCCTTTGAATTACTCAAAGTTCCTATTGTAAGGCATGCCTTCTTTAGGGTTCTTAATGGGACTCCATCCTCTAGTATAACTCCGAAAACGTCAGCCAAAAGAGTTACCTTTGAAGAGCCTAGGAAAGAACCTGAGATATAGGATAATACTGGGTAAAGGAAGGATATCCTTATAAATCAATTTGCAATTAAATAAATTAAAAAGGAACCAGGGTAGAGTAACAAGCAGCTTTCCAAGGACCAGGCATTTAGGTAGACAAAGGATACAGGTAGTGATAAGAACAAAGGTCAGGTAGGTCACATGGACACGCCTATGGGCATCTTCCAAGGGAGACTGGAAACTCCCCCTTTCCTGACCACCATTAGGATCTTTGGCAAGAACCTGCATAACTGCCGGCTTGATTCAAGAGTGTCTACCAATGTCATGCCCTTGGTAGTATGCAAGGCCCTTGGCATCACTCCCATGCCTTCAAGGAGGAAGGTGACCTAGCTAGACAAAACATAGATCAACATTGTAGGAGAAATAAACCATATCTCGATATAGATTGCTATAGACCCACAGATACAACAAGTCATTAACATTCAAGTGGCTGACATTCTTGATGCATATGGAATCATCTTGGGAAGGAAATTCACCAAGGAACTGAATGGACATATCACCACAAACCTTTCTCACATGTGGCTACCATGAAAGGGGCTGCCAAATCAAATCTGTATCGACCGTGAACCCTGTATGAAATACATGATCACAGAGTACAATAATATTAATGGGGTGTTGTTTGTTGAGACTAACTTGGGGAATTACCATCCTTTTGCCTACCAAAATGAGGTTGAGCTTCAGGAAGAATGTACTGACGAAGTGCTCCTAGTGTTGTGTAGTCCTTCGACTAATTCTACACGAATGCCCCCAAACATAGAAATGTTGATAGAAGCCGATGATTAACCTGATAAGGATGACAACTAGGGACTACTCAGTGGTTTCTAGGAATTCATGGAAAAATGCACAAGGGATTAGCTCAGCCTAGGGGCCCAAATGAATTTATAGGATCTCTTGTTACCAAACTAGTGCAGGGTTCACAATACTGCCCACTCTGAGTTTGATTGTTGCTTGTGTCAAATGACAGTTGAACATGTTAAAAAATCAACTACTCCTCAGATAGAAATGCTAAAGGAGGCACTAGCAGAACCACCTATTGATCACTACATTGAGCCAGAAAATTCCCCTAAGATCACAGAGTCAGTCACTCGGCTGAAAGGGAGCAAGAACTCAATCAGACCTAAAGATAAAAAACCTTCCACGTGTTGGACGCTTCTATTTGATGGATCTTAGTCCAAGCAAGGAGCCGGAGCTGGGTTCAAACTCATCTGTCCAATGGGTAAGACCTTTCTAACTACCCACAAATTGTAGTTCTATTGCACCAATAACGTAGCAGAATATGAGGCCCTAGTCCTTGGCCTTCTCATGGCCTTAAAGAAAAATGTAAAAGTGCTACAAGTTTTTGGAGATTCCGAGCTCATAGTTAAACAGGTTAGCAAGTTGTATTCCTGTCATGATAGAAGACTTACAAACTATAGGCATAGGGTTTGGGATCTCTTGGAAGGCTTAGATGCGTTCAATATACAATTGATCTGTCATTCTCAGAATCGTACAGCTAATGCTTTGGCTCAAGTAGCCAACACTTTACAACATCTCTCTTTATCTGGGCTCAATAAATTCATGGTTGAGCTGACATCCATGCCATCGGTCCCAGATAATGTTACCCACTTACAAGTCTTCAATGATGAAAAACATATTCTTGAATTCATCACAAGTTTTGATGTCTTCGCAGCTTAAATAATTGATGAAGTTGATTCGTAGGAAGCCAAACTAGACATAGAGGGGGTTATTAACCTCAAAACCAACATGATCCCCAGGGGCATGGTTTAGTTGGAACACATATTTGACTTGGACTAGATTAAAGACCAGAACCAGCAAACAAAAAAGGAGGCCACAAGCAACCAGTGCGATGCTTACAACCTTGGGACAGCCGAGGAGATCAAGAATTTTTTTATCGGCAAGGTGTGCACGCTAGAGGAAAAGAAGGGAATTACGGATGCATTGCAGAAGTACCATGATGTGGTGGCATGGAGCTACAAAGATTTAAAAACATATGACACTTCTTTCATTATGCACACCATCCCTCTTAAGACAGAAGTGAGGCCATTCTGCCAGCTGCAATGCCCTATCAATGCCTTGTTGGAACCCGTCGTTTACAAAGAGGTGCAAAACTTGCTCTCAGCAAGAATCATTTTTTCGGTTAGGCATTCCACATTGGTGGCCAACTTGGTCCCGATCAGAAAAAAGAATGGGGAGATTAGATTGTGTGTAGATTTCTATAATCTGAACCGCGCCTCAGAGAAAGACAACTATTCAGTGTCTTCATTGGATGAGGTGTTGCAGATCGTTAATGGCTCCCAGATGATGTCCTTTCTAGACGGGTACTCCAGGTATAACCAAGTGATGGTACAGTATGAAGATCGTCATAAAATGATGTTCACCACTAAGTGGGGAAAGTTCACGTACAGGAGGATGCCTTTTGGGCTCATCAACGCCAATGCCACCTTCCAACGTGCCATGGATATCGCCTTCAAGGACCTAATTAGAAAATGCATAATCATCTACATGGATGATTTGACTGTGCTTTCTAAAAGGCAAGGTGATCACATCTCTGATTTATGCAAGGTATTTCAGAGGTGCAGGGAGTTCGAGGTTTCCCTTAACCCTAAGAAGTGCATTTTCGGAGTGACTGAAGGTAGATTTCTTGGGCATATCATCTTAGAACAAGGAATCTCCATAGACCCCGAATGTATCAAGTCCTTACTCAAAATACCACCCCCAGGAATCAAGAAAGAATTAAAATCTTTCTTTGGAAAGATCAAATTTGTCAAGAAATTTATCACGGGTTTTGTAGAGATCGTTAAACCTCTTAATGCTATGTTGAAACAAGAGGCCAAAGTTGAGTGGACACCTGACGCCAAACAATCTTTCAAAGAAATCAAGTGGGCCATTGCCGAGGCACCAATGTTAGTCAGCCCAAGTTATCTGAAGCCTTTATACATCTACTCATTCACTTAAGAGCATTCCTATGCTAGCATGTTGACCCAGAAGGACAATGAAGGAAATGAGCATCCGATAACCTTTATGAGTGCTCCCCTCAAGGATGTTGAATTGTGATATCACAATGTAGAAAAGGAGGCGTATGCTCTCATTAGAGGGGTGAAGAAATTTAGACACTACATCTTGCGCAATAAGGTATTTTCCATTGTCCCGGACCCAACAGTAAAAATGTTTCTCATGCAAAATGAATTGGGTGAACGAAGAGCTAAATGGGTCACCCTGTTCCAAGAATATGACATGGAAATCCAACCAATGAATCTAGTGAGAGGATAGGCACTCACCTACACGATCACTGAGACGACGGTAGAGGCTGGACCCGAGCTCACTGTACAGCAGTACCAACTTGAGGATGTCTCCCCTAGAGAGTGGTACCAGATGTCGTCTATTATTTGCTAAACCATAAGTGTCCACCACACCTGCAAGGAGTCCAAAAGTGGGCTCTTAGATTGAAGAGCAATGGTTACATACTACAAGGGTCCATTCTCTACAAGAAAAATCATGAAGGTATTTATTTAAGATGCCTTGACAAGGAAGAAGCAGATCGAGTCTTAAGAGAGTTCCACGACAAATTTGGCATGGGCCATGGTTCTGGTTCTTCCACAGCACATCAAATATTGAGAGTAGGGTATTATTGGCCAACCATCTTCAAAGATGCCCATTGCCATGTTTGCTCATGTCACATATGCCAGACCGCTGCCACCAGGGAAAAGAATGTTGCTGTCCCACTGCAGCCTGTGCTAGAGGTAAGGTCGTTTGCACAATGGGGTCTCAACTTCATCAGTCTAGTAAGCCCTCCATCATCTACGGGACACAGGTACATTCTTACTGCTATTGATTACTGTACTAGATGGACAGAAGCGATCGTATGTAAGCAATGCACAATTGAAGTAGTTACTAACTTTAGAAAGTTTCATTTTAAATCGCTTTGGTTGTCCTTATGCTTTGGTATGTGACAATAGACCTGGTTTTGCCTCATTAAAATTTGCTACTTGGGCATTCAACTACGGGATCGCCCTTAAGTTTTCATCCAACTACTACCCTCAAGGCAATGGCCTTGCCGAGTCTATAAATAAGAACCTGATTACTATGATCAAGAAACTGCTAGATAGGAATCCCTAGGACTGGCACACCCAACTCCATTTCTCCCTTTGGGCCGACCGCACTCGCCACAAGGTGGCCCTTCGTGATTGCCCATTCCACCTTGTTTATGGCCTAGAACCTATATTTCCTATCCATCTGAAGATTCCTACCCTTCAGTTCATCAATGATTTTTATGAAGGAGGAGATAGTAGGGAAGCTCGGTTAGCTGAGCTCTTGCATTTAGAGGAAGTTCGAGACCATGCAATAGAAAATTTTGCCAAACATCAGGGCATAGTTAAGAGATGGTTCGACCACCGAGCCAAGATCAAGGCCTTTAGAATTGTAGATTTGGTCCTATATTGGGACAAGGCCCATGAAAAGAAAGGGGACAACAAATTCGACAAGCTCTGGCTTAGCTAAGATTTTTGGAGATAATGCCTTCCACCTAAAGACCTTAACTGGTGAGAACATCCCGTTGCCGGTCAACGGGCAGCACCTGAAGCATTACTTCCATGCCTAAGCTCGTTCAAGCTCTTCTTTGTAAATATCTATACATTGGTTAGGGTAGACTTCTTTTTTGGTGTGCTTGTGTCTTTTGTTTTGCGTCACTCTTTTGTTTCCTCCCTCCCGACAGTTTTGTTTTGGAAACTTGTTTCCCACCCCTTAGCAGTGGTTGTGCTGGATTGACAAGCAGTTTACTTTGTTGTCTGTCCTTTGTGTTCTTCGGCTAAACATTCACTCTCGACTATCGGTCTCTGAAAGCTACCCGTGAATGATTTCCTTGTTTGAAATTTTCTCAGAGCTTGACCCTGGATTGGATCTTCGTACACACATCTCGGATCTCGTATAAAACACATAATAATCATTTCTAAAGGACTGTACCATGGTTGTTATGACACCTTAGTGAGTGAAAAATCTCAAGTCTGCTCCAGTGACCACTGCAGTCTCAAACCCATCGTAGGCTTCAGTGCTTACCCAATTGAAATGAATGATAAATGAGAAATGAACATTGAAGGAAATATCAAAGTAAAAGAGCAAAGGAATTCTAAAAAATAAGCCACTGTATGGGTGTTCGGGTAACTCTACCAAGGCTATGGACGCCCGGTCGGTAGTAGAGCAATATCCATGAGATTGCAGTGACAACTCTGTTGGGGCTATGGACGCCTGACTGGCAGTGGAGCAATGTCGAGGTTACTTTTGGTGTTAGACAATTTATGTAGCTCGCTCAGTTGAATTGGTAACCCTAGTCACTATCTTGAGGAAAGGAATGAACTCACTACACACACTTCTGAGATGTCCTGTAAACTAACCCAATTGAGGATCTTGTTCTCCCAGATTCGTCTTTGGAAGCCACTCCTGGTCTGCAAAACCAGAGATTCTGGAACCTGAATGAATATTTATCCTTAGAATGCTCGAGAGCATTCTCCAGCGGAGTCACCATTTGTTGTTCCCTTAGCACACACGCCCCATTTGGAACGGGGACCCTCTTTTCTTTTGCCTTGTCAGGTCATTTTGTCACCGCCTCATTTTGTGTGCCCCCTTATTTTTTTTGGTGTCTCAGATGGTAAATATTTCTTTAAAGTCCCACCATAAGTTGACTATGCCTTTCCTTTTTAATTTTGTCATGTTCTGGTGCCTCATAGAGTCCCTCTGGCAGTTTGACCCTGCCAATGACCCCGGGCCCTGTCGGGCCTGGCTGTTTGGGCTTCCCTTGCCAGGTTTCCTCGTTGCACCTACTGTTCCTAACGATGCTTAGTTCATGTCCCCTCGGACCCCGGGTTCCGGACCCCCATTTGCCATCTACTAGAAATGTGGAAATTCTTACAGTTGTTTAACTCTTCGGACCCTAGAGTTCCGCTCCCAGGTTTCCACCAGTACTTCACCATCCTTGATGGCAAACCTCTGGCGGTGTCCCACCTTCTGGGTCCTGCCACCTTATTTACCATTTGGAGAGTTTGCGGGAAATCCTGACCGCCGTCGAGTGTTTTAGGCCCGATCCTCCGGAGTTCTGAGTCTGGAATTCCATGATGGTTCCGTCGTCTTTGCGATGGATGATCTTCGATGGAACTCCACCCTCTGGGCTCCGACTCTCTCTCCACCGCCGCTGATCCAACCGACTCGAAATGTTCAAAGCGGCCACCGTCCTGTGCCCCCCGACTGTTGGACCCCAGGTCTCTCACTGCCTTTGCTGATTTTATAATTCACCAACCTTTTTTCTCGCCATACCTACATTTAATAGGGTCATTAATGGTGATTAGGGGTATAAAAGACTTGCTCAAGCCCATCATTATCACTTGACAGAGTTGTAGAGCGATCAAAAAACTTGCTAGAGGAGCCCACCATTTTTGACACCTTCACGCTCATCACTCTCAACATCACTTCATCGATCGTAGGTGGATCCCACATCTCCCTGCATCGTGTGCTCAAGGTAGGTTTTTCGTTTCCCCCTCTCGAGCATTATTTTCATGATTTCTAAGGATTAAAATGGACAATGAACATCATAAAGATGAATAAATGATGAACCATAGCATCACGAGTAAAACCCATGTTTTGAAAACTTAAGAAAACCTTCGAGGGTGCCCTCATCACCGATCTGGAGTTCCACCTCGCCGTGGTTGTTCTTCCTGCAGGGAGATCATCCCCTTCGGCCTTTGGGCTTGTCTTGGCTGTCCAAACCAAATGATCAACCTTCCATATGACGAAAAATTTCCCCTTTGGGCCTGGGTTGTCGAACTTCCTTGTCCAAAAGTCATCTGGAGTGCCGCCGCATCAAAACGGCGAACTTACCCAGACCTCCCATCCACTGGGGCCCACCCTTCTCCTCGTTGTGGGCATTTCAAATTGGACAAATTCCTTTGGGCGTCTCGGCCCCGGAGCTCCAGAGCTCCGTTCCTGGGATTTCATCCTTCATTCACTGTTAGGGAAATATTTCTCCATCGCCAAGACTTCACCGTGAACTCCTTAGATCTTGGTGATGCCTGACATCCTTCTGATCTCTGGGCTCCAGATCTCCATTCACTACTGGGATGTCATGCAAACAAAAACGGACTCATTCCCATTGGACTCCACTGCCCGGGAGTCCTATCCTCATCCATCATCCCAAAGGGAAACTCTCGCCCGTCCTTCCACCCATCGGACTCTGCCTTCCTGTTCACCACCAGGATGCAATTTAAACTACTGAACGCCCTCATCTATTTCGAGCTTTGTTGTGTGGGACTCCTCCCCTCGCCTGCCGTTCCAAATGAAATTCTCACTCGCCCATCTGAGCTCCGGGATCCCTTCCGGTGTTGCTCCTGGCTATAGGCCAAACTTGCAGATCTCGCAAGAACCTTACCCCATAGCATAGGCCTCACACTGATTTGTAATCCGCGGGGCCGTAACTACCAGACTACCCTCTCTGGGCTTCCGCCCAACAATAGCCATCACAAATGGCAAAAAAATGAATTCCTTCTCGGTACCACAGACATGAATGCTCAAAGTGAAGTTATAAACTGCTGGCCGCCCTTTCACCCACCAGACCCCAGACCCAGGAGTTCCGTCTCTGGAATTCTATTTTTAGTCTGTTGTTCCAAACTACCATCTCTAGATGGCTCTCCAGCCTAGGACTTCCAGATTCTCCTAAACTGATCCAAATGAGCCCAAATCTGAAATATAACTTCGACCCATATGCTTAATTTTGGTCCTCTTCATTTTGAACCTCTCAAATTACTAAAATTTGACTAAAGAGAATATATGGGAGCCCTCCACCCTATTTTCCCTTCCAAATAGCATTCCTGCCAAGGAAGTCCGGCCTTCCGGGCCCGAACTATCCAAATGCCCTTAATCAAAGATCAATAACATCAGGGGATATATTATGCCTAATTGATTGTTTAAAATAGATGTCATCTTCAGGATTTCAACTAACATGAATGCTTTTATGATCCATTACATTAACTATGCCTTTGCTTGTAGAATATATGGAATCGGGCGCAGGACCTTTAGGGGCATCTGCTGAGAAGGATAAAGGGAAGAAGTCAGGAAAGACCCCTCGAGGGAAAGAGGAAAAGGACCAGATGAAATATCAATTCTAGGGCGAGCCCGTGCACTCAAAAGTCACCATGGATTGGAAGGAAATCACTGACACCAACATAGGCCAAGTTGATATTGATGAATTTACACAAAGGGTTAGGGTCAATCTAACGACAAAGAATGCAATATTGATAAGACAGAGTGGAATAGTGAAGGATATTTGATTCCCTCCATCCCTCATGGCCCCTGAGTTGGTCATGGCTTGTTAGGAAGCATATCAACTAGACACAAGGATAATCATTGATAAAGAGGGCAACATTCTCACCGACATGTCGCCTAAGGAAATTACAAAGACTTTCCATATTCCCACTTTTAAGGAGATGGAAGTATCCACCATAGAAAAATGCTAGGCGGCATGGGATGATAATCCGGTGGGATGTAAGAGGTCAATAAATCAGCATTGGCTCAAAGAAAAGTGGGGCAACGCTACGAAGGTTCCTCAAGAACTCTTCCATAGTGATTTCCACAAAGATTACCATGATTTGGTCATGATGCTAAGTAGGGTTATGGGTCTTCCTATTGTAGCCTTCTTCCAAGAATGGATGGTGTACTTCATTGAGCAAATTCTTCATGGAAATGAGGACGTCACCACAAAGACTTCATTTTATTGGGGAGAAATCATAAGCAACTACTTCCATGAGCAGTTTATCAATGTAAAGAAGAGATCCAAGTTATGTATGACTTCCTATCTTGTCTATTCCTTGGTGGATCAGAGGCAGTACAATGGGTTGTTTGTGGCACCCGATCAGGAGTAGGGGTGAAGACTCAAGGCCTATGATAGGTATCCACAACTCCAATACTGGAACTTCAAAAGGGAATACTCCAGAGTAAACTATGCCTTCATCCACCATATCATCATAATGATTTCCAGCAACTTCGAGAGGAGGGTCTCCCATAGTGCTAGCACATTTTTGAAATAGTATGCCTTTCTCTTCATCCAATATTTGAAGTTCATGTACATCTGTGCCCAGGGCTTCACTAAAAGGCCAAACAGGTTGCCTCGATACCCCAATGACCGAATCATCCTTCTGGAGCTTTCTCGGTAACTCCAACACCTACAGGAAATCTTTAGCAGCAAACACATAGCAGGGATTTCTTATCCCATGACCCTTGGCCAGGGCATGTACCGACTACAAACTTCCCAGTGTGCTGGTAACTCTGAGAAAGAGCTGAAGGATTACCACTTCTACCTACACACTGCTCGCCCACAGATTGACCCGTATGGTCATGTCAGAAAAGCGCTGTGGCCAGGATATGTCCATCTTCACCATATCGAGGATTTCTGGGTAGACTGGTAGGATGATAAAGAGGTACGCACAAGACACTATTTGTGAATGATTGTGTAGTTTGTAAGAAGGGTGCAACCATTCCCCATACCAGACCAAGTCAAAGAAGATGAGGCCACCATAATGCACCCCGGGGACCCTATAGTCGCCAATTTGCCAATACCTACAATAGACTGGGATGAACAAGAGGTCGACGACCTTGATACCATAACCCAGCCAATCTTGGTTCATGCTAAGGAGTGGGTTGATGGGAAAGTAGCCCTATTAAAGTGGCAAGGAATAATTTTGACTTATGAAGGGCTCAAGAGTGAGCCAACTACCATAGATAATATTTCTGCCACCACTTCAACTGGTGGGACCTCCAAGTCTCCTCTGGTCACGAGATCTAAGAAGAGAAAAGGGAGAGAAACAAAACAATCTCCAGACCCCAAGGTCTATGCAAGGAAAGAAACAAGAGGCTCACCTCCCAAAAGGCTCAAACTGGCAGGGAGTGCCACATAACAACCTTCAACCCAAGAGGAGGAAGCGAAGGTTACAGAACAATTGGAACATCTCTTGGCTCTCCCTGCCCTTCCTATTGCACCACCTACCTCCCTGGCTATGATCGTTGCATGCCCGCCGGTAGTGGACATTTCTTTCCATATTGCCCCTTCACCTCCAGCTGAGTCTGTAATAATTATTGACTTCTCCTCTACCATAACTACTCCCCCTTCTTCCTCTGCCATGTCACCAATCACATCGCTCCCTCTGGCAACAATAACAACACCTATTCCCACTGCCACCATGCCTGAGGATCTCTCAAGACATATGCAGAATCTTCCCCTTGAGCTCTCTCAGATCCTAATGGATCTGACTCTTCAAGTAGCCCTTGCATAAGAACTCACTACTGCTCAGCCTTCACAACCACTGACAGGGCCACTGGCTATGGAAGCCACCATGCTAATCTCTAAGGAGTGGGAGGAATGAGAGTGGGAAGCCTCGAAGCCTATTAAGGAGGAAGTCGATGAATACCATGAGCACTCAGAGTATGAACACCAAACCATTGATAGGGTGGCTTATGAGGATGAGGGAACGAGCTCTTCCAAGGGTGGGGACAAGGAAGATAGCTATGGTGCTAAGGTAATCATGCAAACCTTTGACGATGACCTTGAGGAGGAGCTGGCACAACAGCTAAAGGACACTAAGGTAGAAGTAGAAAGGTCACCCCGTGAGGGAGAAGGGTAGCCACCAGAAAAATAGCAGCAAGAGCATTTAATTGAGGGTGGAACCTAAGCGATCGAGAGCCTTGAAGTCAGGAAATTCAAAGAACATGTGCACAAGATTGAGCATGCTAAGGAAAAGAAAGAAGAAGAGACATTAGGAAAAGAGGGTCCAGTGTAGCCAATGTCTACCGTGCTTCGTATCAAACACCTCTTGTTCATCCAGGACTCTGATGAGGAAGAGGGAGATGTTGCCAAGGAGAAAGAAAAGTCCCTAGAAGAAAAAGGAGTGGAAACCTTGGCCTTGACCAAGAGGGGAGAGGGTGGCCACGATTCATCCAAGGGAAAATTTGATGTGCTTGAATGGTTAGAGAGGCAGCTCGAAAGAAAAATCCCTGTGCTAAAGGACCCAAGGGTGAGGTTAGAGGCCATCTTGGCTTGAGCTCAAATCATGACAAAGAAGGAGAAGAAGCCCAAAGTCTGATCCAGGGTAATGATGGATGCTTTCGGGTCTCGAGCAGCGCAAATAGCAATGCCTATGATTGGCCAGGCTAGGGTATGTTACAAAATCTCCACCATCGACTTGGGGACCACCACAAGCGAGCAAAAAGTCAGGCACCTTGAGGAGTTAGCGGCTATGGTGGTGCATTTGGTAAAGTAATATAAGATCTCGAAGGATGAGCTCAAGGCACAAGTTGCGGCCTTAACGGATTACATACAACAATGGTCTTCAGTGGATGACCTACCTACCACATCTACAACCACACCTCAGCTGCTATCCAAAGAGCAAATCGATAAGATGGAAATAAGGAAGAACTTTGAAAAGACCACAGAGGACTGGTTCTAACAAGTCTTATGCGTCAGAAACATGGGAATTAGCTAGGCTGTGCAAATAGCCAACAAATTCTTAAACCTGTTGCAGTCTCTGGAGGGCACGAGGAAGCTCTGCACTAACTTCCCTATGACCTATGACTCCACCTTTCTGAGGATTGAGGCTATCCTTCAGTTTCCAGAAGCCATATGGGAAAAGGAGCTTGCATTTAAGAAAGACGATCACTGGCTAATGGATGTGTGGTAGCGAGACTTTGACAGCCAGAGGGAAAGACTAGAACAAATCATGAGCAAGGTGGATCTGGACATTGAATGGATCAAGGAAATCGGGGCAGAATGTGCCCGGTACCTTAAGATGATGATAGAGTAGGACATGCCCATAGTGCAAATGGATCCGAAGAAGATAAAGCCCTACTTCCAGAAAAAGATGGAGGACAGGATGTCTAGTGAAATCACGGTGGAGTTCATGAGTTTTTCTGCCTATGCCTTCAATCAATCAGAGCTATTCAGGGACCAAGTCTCAAAATATGATGAAGATTGGAAAAGGTTGGAAGATAACACAAAAGAGTGGAGCTACCAGGTGCTATGATATGAAATCATTGAAATAGACAAGCTCCAAGTGGTTATCCTCAAGTTCATAGAATACACAACTTCTAAAAGGTAGGAGGATAGCCCCATCAAGGATGAAGGACTCCTTGAAGAGTACCTATAGTGAAACAACAATTGGCTAAAAGACAAAAGTGCTACAGTGCCGTTAGTAGAGGATGAAATAGGGAAAAAGGAAAAATGTAATTTTAAATTGTGATATATTGGGGGTAGGTGAAACCCTATTTTGTAATGAATCTTAGCAACATAATAACAATTGATCTTGGCCATTCATTTGACTTTTGGAATAATATAAATAGGGCTCTTCTCTCATTTGCAAAGAGAGGTTGAGTTGTTGTAAAGACATGCTGTAGAAATTTATAAGGAAAATACATTGACTTGGTGCATTTTTTGAGTTTCTCACATGTTGCTTGATTCAATCTCCATTGTTAGATGTTTAACTTAGACTTTATTGCTATTCTAGCTAGCTTTTTCTTGCTTCGGTAGATTTTAGGAATGTTGTCCTGTGATCATGAAAAATCCTACTATGTTGATGACTTCTCAGTCCATACTTTTTGTTGTTTGTTGATGGTAGCTAGCTGTGTAAAGTTAATCTAGACTTGAATTTGAAGCTGCTCCAAAACCTTTATCTCTATTCATGCATGCACATGGTGAATGAAAGATAAAACACTTGCGGACCTTAGAAGATAGCACAAGTTCCATGATACTGTGAGATCTCTGGTTAAGTGGTATATTGTTTTAAGAAGCTGTCCATTGCAGGAACTCCATCATCACTGTTCACAATTAGTTGCAGATTTAGGAACTTTCCCTCTTCCTTGCTTTTTTTTTTTTTTAATGACTGACCTATGCTAAGGTTCATTGCACATTGTAAAGCCAAATCCAATGACAAAATGGAGTCCAAGACTATTGTTTGAACCTACAGCCAATGCATAACAACTCTCCCATCCTAAGAACTCCATTTCAAGATCCAACCTCCCATGCTTCGTAATTCCTACATAAGACCACCTTGTGATTCTAGCAAATCACATCAGACAACTGAGATATTCTAAGCACTGTCAAGAATTGACATTAGAGACCTTGGGATAGTGTTATGCAATCCAATTGTGGAAGATTGTATTTCAAGAGAGGTAGTGCACTTACGCACTGTCTGTGTTGAGAAGTGCATAAAAACACCATCAACAGGATGTACCAAGGGTAGAGTTTTCTTGAAATAATCTTGAGTGATAGTATGGATGTTGAGTGAAGGTTTTTTGGATGGGTAAATTTCTATGAAAGGACAATCACGAAGACCATGATTTGGAAGAATGAGGATGGGTGTATTGTGAGCTTCTTTCTTGTGTAATGGTGAGTAATGATAGGATTATTATGTGTGTCCAAAATAACTTTAGCACACATAGGGGGATGATTAATGGTTGGATTTTTTTGAGTATAAATAGTGGTGATATGAGAAGAAGGCTCTATTTGGTTGTCTGCTTTCTCTAAGGTATAATTCTTATGTGCCATAATATCGACCCTAGGAGGAGAGCTAATATGTTCATCACATGTCATAATTGGATTTGGAAAGATAGCTTCATCACTCATAGAAGAGGCATAAAGAGAATGATAAATACGAGTTTCATGGTTACTAATGATTGGACTTTTTTTTTCAAAGAGATCTTCCATCACAATATCTTCTAACACTAAACTATCTTCTTCATGTGTAGAGAAGATAGTAGGAGAAGAAAAGGGTGGATTGTCATGATTGTTGATACTAGGTAAGGGAGATTAAATGATTTCAAATTTATGTGTCATAATTTCATTTCAAGGGGGAAGAGGAGGAAAGCAAGCAAGACTTGCATGATATTCAATAATTGTGTCTTCTTTCATCAAGATACCTGCATCATCAATGGGAGAGATATCAGGAGAAAAACAAGTATGATTAGCATGATTATCAATGCTTTCATCCTCTTGTGTCAAACCTTTAGTGGATGAGTTAGGAGAGATGAAGTCTTTAAGAGATTCATCTAACATGCCTAAGTCATCACTACAAAAATGTTTTGGGGATAAGTTATCGTCAATTTTTTTATGATAGAACTAGGGTTGATATTGAGAAAACACAATCTCAATGCTTGAGTCCTTGTCTTAGGAACTCTCCTAAGGTGTTATTTCTTTCACCCTACAACCTATAGGTCCTCTGACATTGAGGCACCCCTGGTTCACTATGACAACCTTGCTATCATTGCAAATCTGCTGCTACAAAATGTTTATTGGTACTCTTTCATCACATGCACCACCTAGCCCTTATTCCACTAAAGACTAGTCCACTTTGCATTCTGCCAACCTTGCTGCAAAGGTGTGTGTGTGGCACTTTCCAAGGCCTCAAAATTCATCTTTTCCTGGTGTTTCAACAATACCCAGCTTCAACTCTCCAACATTTTCCAAAAAAAATAGAGTTCTTGGTTCTTGGGCAGGTTACATGCCTCAAGCCCTTTTAGCCCTCTCAACACAAAGAAAAAGGTTAGAAATCTCCTCTCCCAACTGCTTGTACCAATCTTTCAATTGACTCCCTGGCTCTTTTCCCAAGCTCTGACAAATTCTTTTTGATTTTGATACCTTTCCTGGCCATACAGGTTTACATTCCAATCTTGATGGAAGCTAGGGTTTCCTAGGACCTTTCCTTGGTCTATTATGCTTTTACTAACCTCAAATTCATTTAAGAGCCTTTTGTTACCACTCCACACTTTCTTTGACCTTCGTACATTCACAATACTTCATTAGATGAAAAATGTTGCACACCCCTGCTACGTTGGGGTTTCTTTTTACCCTATTGACTATCTTTTCTAGCTGGGACTGCAAACTCACCTAGACACAGTCTTCCGGCTTGCTCATTGAACCTCTAATGTCTACCATATTTGCACTATTTACATGCTTGGAACCTAGCATTTCTTCCTCTGCATCCATACTGCCTGGTGTGAGCAGAAACAACACTAAAACTCCATGATTCTGGTTCTTTTTACCAATCCAAAATAGAAGTAAAGAAAGACAAAGATTATACAAAGAACAGAGAGTGATGGGAAGAATAATAAAATATACTAAAACAGAACTAAAACATGTTGCTTTTCATGCTCTAAATTCAATAAAAAGATTTAATCCATTCTTCTATTTCCTGTTACGCCAAAAAGAACAGAAAGAATAGATTTTTTTCCCAATAAAAATCACTACTTCTTGTTTTTTTCAACACACTGCCCTTGTCCAAGACTTCCAACCCCTACAAAATGGCAAGAGCTTTCTTTACAACTTGAAAAACAGTTAGGTTTTCTATATCAGGCTCAAAAGTGATTAAAAGAAGTGTGTTTGAAAACACACTATGTTTTGCAATCTTAACCAAATCCTAAGGAAACGACCACACATGGTTTCCTAACTTATTCCAAATTTAAACCTAAGCTTCAAAAAGGTCCTTATACACAATATAAAAGGTGCTAAAGACCATTCCTAACAAAAACAAAAAGATTTAAAACAACACCTCAAAATTTATGCTTGTACTCAAGTAGGTGCTCCTGCACTATTCTCCCCCTCTTAGCACAAAGATCAAGGAACTGGAGGTGTCAGCAGTGATAGATCAATTCCTTGCTTCTTGAAATTTTCTTCTTCAACCTAGGTAGCCTCAGACTCAGGTTTTCCCTTCCACTTGACAAGGTGTTCCATATATGCCTTATGTTGCGTTGCTTTCTTCACCTTGGACTCCAAGACCTTCTCTGCCTGAGCTTTCTCTTGACTTGGAAGGGGTATATTAGTGATATCCTAAAATATTTCCTGACTGTTCTGAACTTCATCATTGACTATCCCTTTGTACCTGATCAAATCAGCAACATTGAAGACTGGAGATATTCCCAAATCTAATGGAAGTTCTACCTTGTAAGCATTCTTTCCATACTTGGCCAACACCTTGCATGGTCCTATTCTCTTCATTTGCAAATTGGTGGACATTCCCTTCTGCAATCTAGATTTATTGAGGTGAACCATCACATAATCACCCACTTGAAACTGCACATCTCTTCTTGTCTCATCAACTTTATCTTTCAACTTTTGTGTTGCTGCTATGATTGTCTTCTTAACCTACTCATGAATCTCCTTCATGGTTTGAGTGAAGTCTTCTGCATGTCCACTCCTATTCTCCATTGTTCCAAGGTCTCTGAGCTCACAAATTCCTCTTGGATGCATTCCATACACAACTTCAAATGGACTTTTTCTGGTAGTTCTGTTCACACTATCATTATATGCATATTCAGCTTGGGAAATCACGTAGACATGCAAATTTTACATTATGCATTCGATCGATTCTCAAATTAGCTCTTACATTAGGCAAATTCATCACTTTCATCCATTCATTAAATAATTTCATTTATCAAATAAACCTTATCATTCAACCTTCATCTTGCATCATCCATTTAATTAAATAAATCAGGACTTCATTTAAATCAAATCCTAAATCATATTCCATCATTTTCTGATTTAAATAAATCAATTATCAAAGTCCTAAAAGTCAAATCATCTAATCAGCATTAATCAGCATAACCATCATCTAATCCTAATCTAATGGTAATCCCATCCCACTTGCATTATCTAGATCTAGCCACTTGCACAATAAATCAATTTTATTGATTTATTAAAACCTCATTTTCCCTCAACATGACAAGTCAAACAGGGCATTTATTGCTCTCCTTTCTTGTCCCCCTCTCAAAATTTATTGCAAATTTGAATTCAAAATTCCCCCTCTTGGGCACTCTTCCCAAATCTTGCACATACATCAACTAATCACATGATGACAAGTGTCCTCAACTCATTGGCTTGTTTTTGATCCCACATTGGTCCCTCTTCAACACTTGGCATTTTGAAAATCTTTAAATAGGTGCTTCATCTTTGAGCAAATCCTTCACAATCTTTGCAAGGTTACTCTCTTCATTTGAGATTTGATCTTGTTCATCATCCACTCCATCATCTCCATTTGCATTTTATCATTTTGAGCTTTTATCAAGGATTGGGAAAGGGTCACTAGCACATGTGACACCAATCCAACTATGGAATAGGTAATTTGGTTTTGTTTTCATAAGGCTTTGGTATTTCTAGTATCATTTGTTGCATTTGGAAGCATTCCTAAGGTATTTCATAGAGGCATTTTAATAGAGTTTGCATAACACTAACCCATGCTTGAAGTGTAGTTTGTTTGCAGATTTTAAAATGATGCCTACATATGGCGCTAGAAGGAGGGCTGGCTTTATATGATCTTACATCTTGCCATCTTACGCTGATGAATCTGCTTTATATGACTGTTGGATGTTTGAACTTTGTGTGGTGTAAATTTTAACTCTCAGATTTATGCTTATCCTTACATTGTCACTGTCTATTTACAGGTTAATGATGCTCCCGTGATCTCCATTTTAAAGTGGATTTCATTAGTTTCTTATAATCTATGTAAATAGATCTTCTTTAGTTTGTTTTTCAAGGGCGTTGTTTTTAAGAAAAAGCTTGTTTGTTATGCAACATGATTAATAACGAGAATGATGGGCCTTCTTCGTCTCATAGTAATGCATTTTTCTTTGGGAGATTCAATACAAGTTATCCTTTCCTGTTGTAGAAATCTTTAGTCATAGTTTTTTTTGCAAATTACCCAATCCACCGTTCAAAATAAAAAAATTTCAGGTTACAGTCTTGTCCAACAGATTATTCTTTCCTGCAAAACAATTTTGTTTCTTTGTCTTAGCTGGCTCGCGTGCTTGCCTTTGCCTCAGTACTGTGCGTACATGTCTATTATGGACTATGCAACTTTGACATTTGATAGGTATGGGCTAGCAAAGGCTTAACTGTGGACTGTGGCTGCTGTCTCATCCTTCCTGCTGTTTCTACCAGTCGCTTTGTGGTTTAGAGCAATCTCTGATAGACATTAGCACAGTTTTAGAATTGTCCATATCATGCAGTTATTGCGTTCCATGGAATAGCATTTGATTGTAGCATTCTGTCAAACAAATACATTGCGCCAGATTGAAATACAATCTCTGTCAAATATTATTATTTTCAGATTTACTGTGTTCATTACATAACGGGTTATGTTTGGTGTAGATCATCTTGCCAGAACAGCATCTAAGGTAGCAGTTGAGGGCGCATGGAGCCAAGTCTAGTGTGGTGGGCGACATCCTTGTCACTTCCGATTCAAATCCTCTACTCAAAGCTTTCGTACACTTGTATAGAAGCTAGAAAAAGTTGAATCATAAGCTCTATGCAATCTATGTTGAAGAAACAATGATTTCTGTCTGTCTATAGCAGCGCTGGAAACTTGATAATCTAAGGAGTCTAGTAGTGGACCACTGATGGCGTAAATTTCTGTGACGATTGACCAAGTTGAGATAAAATGTCACTTCATTATCAAAATCTGGGAGGAGCGACTTCTGCCCATTGAAATTTGATTGTGGAACTTGCTTTACACCATCCATTAGTTCTTTCCATATTTAATGATCACCATTTTGTTTTTCTATCACTTTCCTTTAACTTGTGGAGGAGGTTGCCATGTTTGACAGGTAGATTGTCAGTGTATTAGGCGGTTTCCCAGCAGCTTTGTTCACAAATAGCACTAGACATGAATAATTGATTGGCCATTAAATTGGGCATTGCCTCCAAAAAATTTTAGTAGATCTGCGCATTTATTCAAACTTGTGCCATTTAAGTTTGTTGCGTAGAGAATGCTGCGAACCACTATTCTGAGAAATGTCTTATCACATTATCCTTCGTTTGGATTGTAGCGTCATAATAACAAATAGAATTCAGGGAGATGATTGTCTTGCTGTGCGGATTATATGCGTTGTATCTGGAGGCTTAGGCTTTGTCTATAAAACATAATTTTTTGTCAAAAACAAAACAATTGTCAACTTCCCTATGTGACTTATTGATGATTTGCTGGAGAGCATCTAACTTAGAACACAAACTTTGAGTTACTAACATAGGCTGCTTGTATTCTTCCCTTTGGAACCGTGGTTAAGCCACTAAGGCTGTAGAATGAAATATGTTGCAATGTACATTTATGCCTTTTAGATAGGATGGGAGTAGTTAATTCATGATTAAAATTTTCAACTGCTAACTTTTGGACAGATTTGGTTTCAATCTGCCTTGATTTTTTTTTATTTTCATTTTATTTTTTTGCAAATTATCGGCTCTACTTAAAGTTCTATGAATTTCAAGAGGCTGAGTGAAAGGGATTTTGGATCTTACTTAACATGTTGTAAATCTTTATCTATGTGTATACTCTAATCAATGCTTAATCTTTTTTTATTTTTATTTTTGAAACCATTAGTATTGTTTGGAATTAATAATTAAAATAAAATGATTAAATGTTCACATAATTACCTTCTTTTTCTTATCATCTTATAGGTACAAATGAAGGAAAAGTGAAGGCGAAAAGGTACAAGGCGAAAAGTCAAAAAGAGAAGGCTATCAAATGAAAACCAAGGAGGGGAAATTCTTTTTTTTTAAAACACAATGTGTTTTTAAACACTTTAGTGTTTGATCAACACTACCTCATGAAATTGTTTATCTTTTGTTTTAGAACACTAGTTTTCATTTGGGGCTAAAACGAACAAATTGTTTTTCATTGCAAAGGACTTAAAACGAATCTTAGGACAAACTTACTAGATTTCGTTTTGGGTTAAAAATTGAACAAGCAATCTTCATATTTCATTTGGTGCTTAAAACGAATTCACAATTGCTTTGAAGGGTATAAAACCAACAAGTGTTTGATTTGTGTGATTGTCTTTTGATGGCACGATCCTCTCCTCCTCAGCCGTGGGCGACCTAGGGTGCAAGAGAAACACTCAAAATACATTTTATTGCTTTGAAACACTTCAATTTGGGCTTGGGTAACTCTGAACATCTTGTGTGAGGTGGAGTAGGGCATTTTTATGACATTCTTTTCTTTTGTGCCATCATCAAAAGATCGATCGAAGTTACGTATTGAAGTTCTTTGCTCGCTTGTTTATCTTTTAGAGGGTCATTTGGGGAAAGTATCACCTGCTGATTTACTCAACTCCAGAACACTCTAAAGCCAAGAGTATTTCCAGCTAAGATATAAATGAGGGTTTTGGTTAAACACCATAATCACGCGGTTGGCTCCGACAGGATGGATCCGAAAGGGGACTCTTGCCGTATGGGTCAATCTCCACGAACGGAAAGTCCTTACTAGAACCCATGTGCTAGAATTTTCCAAATCCTTAATCTATTTGTTGGTGCAAGAACGGTCATTCTGAAGCCACCCCACACTTTTACGGTCTTCTAGTAGAGATGGAAAGCACGCCATGGGAGTTTCATGGGTGTTGATGCTTGGCTGCCCCGATTGACGTTAATGAGCCATGGAGGGGAGCCAGTGGGGTCAAGCATCTAACCATCCGCTAGGGATAAGCGTAGCTGGACTTGTCCAAGTGGGAATCCAACAAATATAGTCTTACACATCCATAGGGCTTGTAATTATTCTTTGTTTGAAAACACAGTGTGTATTCGAAAAGATTTTGCAAACAAACATTCAACATGATTCTCAAAATTTCAAACCCTCTTTAAGACAAATATCATTGACTCAATCCATATGTTACTGCTTTCCCTGCGGATTCACGTTTGTAGAGGTTCCTAAGCATTGGATTATATCTCAATTTGTCTTCTTGAGTAAACAATAGGAAAACCCTTTCCTTAAGTTCGTTGAATTTCCACATAAAATATCTTGTGGGGTTTAAAGAAATTAAGACATTGGTACATCTTAGTTTGAAACTTTAATCAAAGAGAGTGTTTTTGGTAAAATAAATCCATTAAGCAAAGACTAAGCAAAATGAACTTTCATATGTGTTGAAGACTCCAAATCCCAAAAGCACAAATCATTGATTGGAAATCCAAAAATGTTCAAATCATTCCTTGGTTACAAAGGTCTTTAGGAAGCATATGCATGCTCTTCAATACCTAGGTCTTGGAAAATACAAAGTGGTCTTTTTAGGTTCATCTAGGGATCAAAAACAAATCAAACCTCGTTCATCCATCTTTCAAAACATCCAAACATTCATCTCACAAGTCATCTTTTGAAAAACCTTGAAATCATCCTTGAAATGCTAGGCTTTATGACAAGATCAAGCAATCATTCAAACTCATTGAGATCAAGTCCTTAAAAACATTTATCAAAACACCTTTGGCTAGGAATGTGTGAATGCATCCTTTTGCATATCTTTAGTCAAAGTCATCCAAATCATCTTGTCTAGCTCAGTGTATGTAGATGAATCCTTCTCCATATACTTAGTAAAACAATCATCCTATTTGGGTAGGTGTGGGTAGATGTATCCTTCTCCTCACACATATCCAAAACATCATCCTTTGAACACAACCATCCCTTAGATCATTATCAAACATCTTAGGGTTACGTTTTGTTTAAAATCAAAACCAAAATCCAAATCAAAGATCAAGGACAAAGTCTCAAAATCCAAAAATCAAACCAATCAAAAATCCAAAGTCCTAGCATTTCATTCAAGATTTATCAAAAGTCAAAACATCCATAGCATCCATCTTTAAACATCACCATCATATCATCATCACGTTTGATCCTAAAAGGCATCCTAAAAACTTTCACTTTGGGACATAAAATAGAGATTAAATCCAAGGAATCAAGAGATTCATCTCCCATATTTCCGAAGATTGATCTTTGTTTTATGGTTCAAATGAGATCTCAATACAAGAAGAGTATGGAAGCCCACAAAGAAACTCCCGCTTCAAGTGACCTTAGCCAAACAAACGCAAAAATGAATCTCGCAGAATCAAGCAATCCATTGGTCCCCTCATCATCACAAAACCCACAAGAAGAAAATCAAGGGGAGGACCTCACCTTTGGAATGTCTCGCGAAGAAATAGCTGAAATGCTCCAAAATCCGGATAACCATAGAATCATCAACGTCATGATGAGACTCAACCCTTCGTTGTACATGCTTGAACTAGCAAAGCAAGGGGCCAAGTTGCCTTCGGATTTTGATGTGAGCACCATAGTAGAGACATCTTTTCCACCAATCTCATCCACCATCCCCATTTCATCCACACCCCCATCCCAAAATGTCACACAAAACATTCCAAAAATCACGACATCGATTGCTCCAACTCAACCAAATGTCAACAAGGGAAACACATTTCTCAATGAACTTCAATCACATCCCCTTGTGAACAACCAAAACTTGGACGCAAACACCACAGTGGAACAAAACACCCTCCAAAATTCATTACACCAAAATGTTCCTCTCACTTTACATTATGACCTATCATCAACATCATTTCATGGAGCACCACAAACACCTCTTCCCACGAATTCACAAAAAGAGGGAGACATATTCGGACCAGGGGGCATTTTTAACACCACAACGCTCTCGCAAGGATTCACCCCCCTCACATTTCCACCTATCCCACCACTATCATTATCATCCACATCCCTCCTTGGCTTGGGGTTGCCTCCCCTACCAAGCATCAATCAAACCGCTATCCCAACCATGAATCAAAACATTTTGCCAAACGCTCAAAACTTATTGTTGACATCACAAATGACAAACACGCAAGCAATGGTAACATCATCAAACACCCCCACAACATTGCAAAACATGGTTCCCTCATACAATCACATCAACGATGCTACTTACCATATCAACAACACCATCCACCACCACGCAATCAATGTGGACAACACCATCCACCAACCAAATAATCAACACAACATCACCATTCACCACCACCAGCATTCACCACATCAAACCAATTTGATGCAACATTGCAAGCTGCCTTCCAAAGAGGCTATCAACAAGTGCAAAAATAAAAAGCCGTGCAACAAGCCGCTCAAGCTGCGCAAGCTACCAAAACTGCACAAGCTGCATTACAAGTGCGACAAGCACAACAAGCCAAAGCTTTATTGCAACAGCAACAACAACAAGCCACCCAAGCCGCACAAGCATTGCAAGTACAAAGAGTCGCTCAAGCATAATTTTTATTACAACAACAAGCCGCACAAGCGCAAGCAGCACAAACACAAGCACAATCTCAATATCAAGCACAACAAGCACAAGCACAAGCACAACTTCTTGCACAAGCAGCACAAATACAAGCATATCAGCAAGCATTAAAGCAATACCAAGAACAACAAGAAGCAACAGAATTGGCAGCCCAACAATAAGTGTTGTGGGAACAAGAACAAGCAGAACAACAAGCGTTGCTAGAACAGCAACAAGTGCAACAACAAGCAGAACAACAACAAGTACAACAACAAGCAAAA
>VDFB02102217.1:0-62140 GCA_007258455.2 Sequoia sempervirens | reverse complement strand
CCAACTAAGGTAAGTGGGGTGTTCTGCTATATTAAAATCACCCCCTAATACCCATTCGGTGGTGGGGAGGGAAAGATGCATCCAATCCCAAAATAAAGTTCTTTTTGAGGGTGTGTTGGGGGCATAGATTGAGCAAAATCCATATAAGGTACCCTGAATAGTAAAATTTACCCAAATACAATAGTTATTTGAGTCACTCTCAAAAGAAACCACATGTTTAACAAGCCAAGGGGCAAGACCAAGGACAACACTACCACAACCATCATAATGATTGGTGTGAAAGAAGAGGGATTAATTCTGCCAAATGGAAGCAAGAGTGGCTTTTAAATGAACAACACTAGCTTGAACCTCTTGAACCATGATAATATCAAAGTGGTGACTCTGGATAGACCTTCTAACATGATATTTTAGAGAGGGGATTGTTAACCCCTAAAAATTCCTGGATTTGATATTACAATTTATTGAGGAGTTTGGAAGGGTTTCCTCATCCACCAAGAGTGCTTTAAACTGTTTTTATGATTGACAAGCTTGAAGGGACAAAGGGAGAGCTGAATTAGATATGTCACGAGAGGAAGATCGGGAATGGGATCAAGCATGCAAGAGGGGGGTTGGATGCAAGGGGGAACCCAACTCAAAACCGCTAGAGGTAGTTGAAAGGAGGATATTTTTCCATCACTTAACTAACCTCAAGCTATCACCAAGAGCCACATCTCTAAAAGAGGGGGAGTCATGGGGAGGAGGTGAAGAAAGAGTGAAAGGTTGATGGGGGTAGAAGAGGGTGGATGGATAAAATTGGAAGGAGTTGGAGATGAATTTTTAAAGGCAGACGGAGGCTTAGGTGAAGCAACAATGAAAAAAGAAATGTCAAGGTGGGAATCAATGGGAGGCTGAGGCATAGAATGAGGCTTGCGATAAGTGTAGTCTTGGATAACATGACCTTCCCGATGATAGTAGAAACATGCATTAGGCTTATTGAGGTAGGAAATATGGTGATCAATCTCAAACCCAGAACCCACAAGTTTGATGGTATCAAGAAGGGGTTGGGTTAGGTCCATGTCAATGCAAGCTCAAGGCTGGACACATAGGCTAGACCACTTATCAATGTTATATTTGCACGATAAAACCTTACCCAGTTGAGAGGCTATTTCATTCATGAAAGGGAGGAATGCTAAATTCAAGAAAGGGAACTCGACCCACAACAGATATTTTGATTTCAAGATGCCCTAAGGATGGAAGTCAAGGTCCCAGGCTTGGACATAGCAAATCTGACCATAGATTATCCATGAACAATATTGAAGGACTGTTCGAGCGTGTTCAGGATCCTTAAATGTGCAGGTTATGTAGCCTCTACCTAGACCCTTAAAAGATTCTATTACCCAACCTTTAAGCTCCCGAGTGTTATGGGTCCATTTAAAAAATTCCTGTTCTAGAGGGACTCCTCTAAGAAAAAAAAGAATCGCTATTTTTTCTTTGCAGTCAGAAATAACATCCATTAAATATCATCTGGCAATTTGAAAGAAATGAATTTACCTTCAAAACTGTCATCGAAAAGGGATGAGGCATTTGGGTTTTGGATGTTTTTGTCTTGTCTGACTCCATTCTAGCCTGGCGTGTTGGACGAGACCCCACCTTGCTGGGATGAAGTCGACTACAGTGGAAGTTTGTCGAGATTCTTTGTGTCTAGTTGTGTATCCAAAATTTTAGTACCACTGTCTACATTATTTAGGCCCTTGGTTTTGTCGTTTACCATCGCTTCGTGCTCCCTCACCTTTTTTTCATTATGGATACCCTGGGATTCAACGGATCAATTTTGGTTTTAGAAGATTGCACTGCTTGTGGGGCCTTAGAGCAGGTTGTTTTGGTGTAAGGCTTAAACACTAGACGGGTCCCAAACGTCAGGTTTTTCGATAAACTCCAGACTGGTACATCGTGAGCCAAGAGAAATCTACCATTGTTCACAGAAAATTTTCTGGTTCACTAGGGTTTTTGTTGTTTCCTTTCTTCACGGATGAATTCGTTAATTAAAACTTAAGAAACCTAACTTTTGGACCCATATTTATCATATTTTCTTTGTGTTTCTCTCATCTTAGATTGAGATAAGAAGTGTTTTTCTATATTTATCTTCCTTTAAAATGCATCATGAGTTCAATGTAATTTTATCAAAAAGAAAACTTTTACATTGGTTAAGAGACTTAAAAATTTTAGGTTTCTTATTTGTAGTAATAAAAGTACTATAAATTTAATTCATCATTGCATAAGGGAGTACATCACAAGTGGAGCGATGACTATTAAGAAGACTTATTGGATCACCAAGTGCCTAGAGTATGGCATTAATGTTAAGCCCACTAAGTTGATTAGATGAAAAACCTTATGCTAATGCCTAATAAAGGATGTTATAATTCCCAAGAAATGTGTCTATTAGATTGGTGCAAGAGCACCTTGGTCATCAAATACCTTTCATAGGCACATTTGTAAAAGATGAATGTTCAAATGTAAATGGCATTGTAAGGGTCATATAGGAGTCATTTTAGATGTAAATGAGTCATTGAAAGGTCTTCAAGAGGTAAATAGAGTCAAATTACAAAAAATGTCATTTTTGTGCAAAAATTGTAAAAACGGGGAATGACAAGAAATTGGAAAAAAGGATGTAAAAGCATATGTCAAGGCCATGTATTTTAATTCCTAAATAGCTCCTTAGGTGGTCACAAAAGTAGATTTTCAAAATGTCTAAAATGGGAAAAGTTGTCAATGATATAGAAAGGCAAAAATAGCACAAAATCAAGGAAGTTGAGAAGTCTTTTTGTGGGAAATTCAAGGGATAGGTCGTTGGATTTCAAAAGGAAGTTGCCTTAACTCTTTGAAACATCTATAAAACATTGGGAAGGCAGAGAAAAGACTGTGACTTTGTATTCTTGTAATCAAACTTTAAAATAAAGATACCTGTTCTACATTTTCTGAGTTTTTTTATTATTAACCAGTCCCTGTACGGACTGTATTGAGGCTTAGAAGTTATAAATTTATTTAATTTTGTAGGGCAGTAAATCATTTATCATCCTAGCAGTGTTTTGAAAAGATTTATTCAGTTTTGAAGTTTTGAAAACAAGAATTTATTAAACCCTTAAACTAGGGTTTGAGAATCTTTTAAAAGAATAAAGCCTCTATCCCATCGATGTAGGTGTAGTAAGTCGATGGGATGGATTGAATAAGGTTTCTTATTGTGTGTTTAGTGTTTTTTTTTATGTGATGGCAAGACAATGAAGGTAAAAGTGCAAGGATATGGTTGTTGATCCAACCTAATTATGAATTTGTCATGCAAGAAAGGTGCTTGCAGGTCAGTGTATGAAGAAAAACCTTTAAGGGAGGCTTGGTGATGAATCTCAGACCATAGGAAGACTTATTCAAACATGTTTTAAGTGATGGAAAAGAGGAAAAAGGTTTGCATGGTGGATTTCTAAGAAACCTTATTTTGTGAAGCCTTGAAAAGCAAATAATGAGGGTTTTATTGTTTAGAGCAATATTGTGCTTAACTACCTTTAAAATTTGGTTATTCTTGAGCTTTGAGTCAGGTTAATGGACTGTTTGGGGTTATTGAGTATTCTTTGGATGTTTAAAGACCACTTACTTTGATAAAATGGCCTAATTGAGGGTTTTTACCAATAGACAGCGGGTTGTTTCTTCTATGTTTTCTAAAAAAAGTGGTAATTATTTTGGGATATGTTTAAATACTCTGAAATGGGTTTCTAAATCTGTAAAGAGTTTGTGTTGTTGCAAAATGATTAGAACTATATCACCCGATTTAAGGCTTTGATTACCTATAAGGAAATTGATGGAATGATTGCTAAAACAGGGAATTTGTCAAAACACAGTTATTTGTGATTAGATTTGTGATGAAATTGTTTGCATAATGGAATTGAAGTTGTATCAATGCTTGAATAAAGTTGAGAGCCCGGCAGAGTTTGATAGTATTGGCGATTTGGACATGTGAGTTCAATGTGTATGAATGGTGTCTTGAGTGCAGAGTAGGAAAATCTGATGGTTATGTATTAGGTGTATTGAATGGTTTCAATTAAAACATGATGAATGTTGTGTTTTGGAATGCTTGATGATAGTTTGAAGGCTAGATTACATTGGTTTGTTGTTATTGAGGAATAAGGTGCATAGATGGGAAGATTTTATGCACGATTAAAGAATGGACAAAGTTTCCCGATCTGATAATTGTTTGTTTCAGTATAAATAGTGTGGATAAAAGTAATGGAAAGTTTGTTGAGAGATTGGAAGCAAGATAGAGTGGATGTTTTCTTTTTCCTAAATTGAATCAAGTTGACAAGAGTGGTGAGTTGGATGAATAGTGTAAGTATAGATTGATTCACAATTTCTAATGGAGTCATTGAATTGGTACAATTAATTGGTTGATGAATAAGTTGTGTTTAAGTCTGATGATGATGTGGTATGATGTTTTAGAGAAATTGATGATTGTTTGCTTTGTGGATTGATCAAAGAATCTGATGGATTTTGTTGAGTAAAGAAGTGAATTTTGATGAAAGAATAGTGAAGTAAAGTTTCTTGTTCAATTTGATCTTCTCTTGATTGAATTGGGTCTGTTGTACCCTAATTTTGTGTGATTTGGGCAATTGATATTGCATCAAATTGGTATCATAGCTAGAAGGCTCTGGGAAAAGAGAAAGTTTTTGATTAAGTTGTTGCTGATAGTTGGTTGAGATTGTTGGTTGGTTGCAGGTGCTTGATCCATCTAAGTTGCAGAGAGAGTTTGTGGTTGTGTGCATGTTAAGAAAGAACCTAGTTGATGGTTTCCAAAAGACTAGGGAGAGAAAAGCGGAGACACCTAGGTGAGGCAAGAAAGTATGTTGAGTTGTGTTGCAGTTAGAACCAAATGGATAGTTGTCTAAGGAAGCACTAGAAGAGTTGCAGCCATGTTGAAGAGTACTCCACTGATGGGAGTAGTAGAGATGATGAAGACAAGAAGTCAGAGAAGGTCAAGGATGATTGCTGAAGAGAAGTAGTTTGCAAGGACAGTCATGTATCCTTGGTTGAGAAAATAGTTGGTGGTAAAAGGGAAATCTTGTGTCCTTTTGAGGAAGAAAAGAAGAATGTGAACCTGATGATAAAGAATGAGGACGATAAAAGGAAAAGAGAAGACAAGCTGAAGAAAAGTGAAGACAGATAGAGTTGCAGATAAAGACAAAGTGAAGATGAAGAACAAGTTAATGTGTTTCCAAGGGACTTGGAAAGTTTTGTTGGTTGGTTGTATGGTGCAAGAGCAGCTTGGTCAACAAATACCTTTCATAGGCACATTTGTAAAAGATGAATGTTCAAATGTAAATGGCATTGTAAGGGTCATATAAGAGTCATTTTAGATGTAAATGAGTCATTGAAAGGTCTTCAGGAGGTAAATAGAGTCAAATTACAAAAAATGTCATTTTTGTGCAAAAATTGTAAAAATGGGGAAATGACAGGAAATTGGAAAAAAAGGATGTAAAAGCATATGTCAAGGTCATTTATTTAAAGTCCTAAATATCTCCTTAGGTGGTCACAAAAGTAGATTTTCAAAATGTCTAAAATGGGAAAAGTTGTCAATGATATAAAAAATTAAAAATAACACAAAATCAGGGAAGTTAAAAAGTCTTTTTGTGGGAAAATCAAGAGATAGGTTGTTGGATTTAAAAAGGCACTTGCCTTAACTATTTGAAACATCTATAAAACATTGGAAAGGCCGAGAAAAGAGTGTGACTTTGTATTCTTGTAATCAAACTTTAAAATAAAGATCATTGTTCTAAATTTTCTGAGATTTTTTCTTATTAACCAATCCCTGTACAGACTGTACTAAGGATTTGAAGTTATAAATTTGTTTGATTTTGTAGGGTATTGAATCATTTATCATCCTAGCAGTGTTTTGAAGAGATTTATTTAGTTTTGAAGTTTTGAAAACAAGAATTCATTAAACCCTTAAACTAGGGTTTGAGAGTCTTTTAAGAGAATAAAGCCTCCATCCCATCGATGTAGGTGTAGTAAGTCGATGGGATGGATTGAATACGGTTTCTTCTTGTGTGTTTAGTGTTTTTTTTTATGTAATGGCAGGACAGTGAAGGTAAAAGTGCAAGGATATGGTTGTTGCTCCAACCAAATTCTAAGTTTGCCATGCAAGAAAGGTGCCTATAGGTCAGTGTATGAAGAAACACCTTTAAGGGAGGCTTGGTGATGAATCTCAGACCATAGGAAGACTTATTTAAACATGTTTTAAGTGATGGAAAAGAGGAAAAAGGTTTGCATGGTGGATTTCTAAGAAACCCTGTTTTGTGAAGCCTTGAAAAGCAAATAATGAGGGTTTTATTGTTTAGAGCAATATTGTGCTCAACTACCTTTAAAAGTTGGTTATTCTTGAGCTTTGAGTTAGGTTAATGGACTGTTTGGGGTTATTGAGTATTCTTTGGATGTTTAAAGACCACTTACTTTGATAAAATGGCCTAATTGAGGGTTTTTACCAGTGGACAGCGGGTTGTTTCTTCTATGTTTTCTAAAAAAAGTGGTAATTCTTTTGGGATATGTTTAAATACTCTAAAATGGGTTTCTAAATCTATAAATATTTTGTGTTGTTGCAAAATGATTAGAACTATATCACCTGATTTAAGGCTTTGATTACCTACAAGGAAATTGATGGGATGATTGCTAAAATAGGGAATTTGTCAAAACAAAGTTATTTGTGATTAGATTTGTGATGAAATTGTTTGCATAATGGAATTGAAGTTGTATCAATGCTTGAATAAAGTTGAGAGCCCGGCAGAGTTTGATAGTATTGGTGATTTGGACATGTGAGTTCAATGTGTATGAATGGTGTCTTGAGTACAGAGTAGGAAAATCTGATAGTTCTGTATTAGATGTATTGAATGGTTTCAATTAAAACATGATGAATGTTGTGTTTTGGAATGCTTGATGATAGTTTGAAGGCTAGATTACATTGGTTTGTTGTTATTGAGGAATAAGGTGCATAGATGGGAAGATTTTATGCATGATTAAAGAATGGACAAAGTTTCTCGATCTGATAATTGTTTGTTTCAATCTAAATAGTGTGGATAAAAGTAATTGCAGGTTTGTTTAGAGCTTCGAAGCAAGATAGAGTAGATGTTGCATTTTTCCTAAATTGAATCAAGTTGACAAGAGTGGTGAGTTGGATGAATAGTGTAAGTATAGATTGATTCACAATTTCTAATGGAGTCATTGAATTGGTACAATCAATTGGTTGTTGAATAAGTTGTGTTTAAGTCTGATGATGATGTGGTATGATGTTTTGGAGAAATGGATGATTGTTTGCTTTGTGGATTGATCAAAGAATTTGATGGATTTTGTTGAGTAAAGAAGTGAATTTTGATGAAAGAATAGTGAAGTAAAGTTGCTTGTTCATTTTGATCTTCTCTTGATTGAATTAGGTCAGTTGTACCCTGAGTTTGTGTGGTTTGGGCAATTGATATTGCATCATAGATTAACCCAATGATGCCAAAATAATTGAATAGAAGATGTATTAGACTATGTCATTAACGTTAATCCCATTGAGTTTGATCAAAAGAAAAACCTTCTGCCAATATCTAGTAAAGGATGTTATAGTCCCCAATAAATATATCTAGTAAATTAACCCAGTGATGCCAAAATAATTGAATAGAAGATGTATTAGAGTATGGCATTAATATTAATCCCACTCAGTTGATTAGATGAAAAATCTTACAACAATGTCTAGTAAAGGATGTTATAATTCCCAAGAAATATACCTAATAGATTAACCCAATGATGCCAAAATAATTGAATAGAAGATGCATTAGATTCTAAAAAACATAAGATATTTTGAAATGGGCCAATACACAATTGGCTCAAGACTACTACCCAAAAAATATTAGATCATTTAACATCCCCTAAAAGTTAACAAATGGGATATTACAAAAAAGAAACCATGATGAAGTTTTACTAAGATGCATTAAAACTAAAAGAGTGACAATTCTTCTTCATGAATTTCACAAATGCTCATAAGGAGGGCATTACTTAGCTCAAACAATGGTAACCAAGTTCATGAGAGCTAGCTATTATTGACCCAGTATGTTTGTAGATGTGCATATATGTGTAAGGAGATGTGAAGAATGTCAATTCTTTATAGGTAAAAAGAGAAGTAGACCTTTGCCATTGAAACATATTATAAAAGATGATCTAATTTTCCCAATGGGGATTGACTTTATTGGCATGATTAAGCTTCTTGCCAATGCAAGACATAAGTGGATCTTAATAGCTAGTTATTACTTTTCTAGGTGAGCAAAAGTAATTCCACTAAAAAATGCTCTTGAGAATGTTATCATAGACTTCTTGGAGGGGATTGTCACAAGATTTGGTGTCCCAAACATAATGATAATAGACAATAATAAGGCATTTATTGGGGCAAAGATCATATATTTTTCATGTAGATATGACACCTATTTAATGACTTCATCCAACAACTATCCTGAAGGAAATGGGTTAACTAAATTGAAACTAACAAAAACTTAATTAAAATTATCAAAAGAATAGGGGTTGATCAGTAGAGAGGATGTAAAACACTTAAAGAAAGTCTTATGAACAAAAAAAGGTTATTCCAAAGAAAGCCCTAAAGACTTCACCATACATTTTGATCTACAATAAATAAACAAAACTATTATCATTTGTGAAAATCTTTACAATAGAATTTCTCCTCTAAATGGAGTTGGAAAATAATGATACAATGATAACTAGAATAGACGAGCTACTGAAATTTGAAAAAACAAAAAATAAGTTTCAGAAGCATCAAGAAATTGTAAAAAGATGGTTTGATAAAAAGAAAATAGCTCAAGATTTCAAAGTTAAGAGATTTAATTTTCTAAGTGGGATGAAAATAGATTAACGAGGGAAGACACAATATGTTTGTCTCCACATGGAGTGGACCATATGTAATCACCACATGAAACAAGAGTGCTTT
Source organism: Sequoia sempervirens (assembly GCA_007258455.2). NCBI lineage: Eukaryota > Viridiplantae > Streptophyta > Pinopsida > Cupressales > Cupressaceae > Sequoia > Sequoia sempervirens. The sequence goes on along the minus strand of VDFB02102217.1, from coordinate 53,154 downwards.
TGACTTTTCTAAACCAAATGATCTTGTCCTCCTAATCCATGTCAATGTGATTTAATTAAAACTTCATTCTTAAAAATGTTGATGAAAATTTGTAAAAATGTGTATATATTGTTGGTTTTTTGGTGTGTTTTTTCCTCTATAAGTATGTATTATACGATCCAACAAGGCAGGAAGGAGCCCAGATTGCCCAGATTGCCAAGTGTCATTCAGTAATGAGATCAGAAAAAGGAATTAATCTATAGGTTAGAGGAGTGTCAGTCATTGAATCTTGTGCTAAGGGCTTCCACACCGTCCCATTGAAGCAAAGGACTAAAGGCTAATGTAATGACCAACAAAGAATCTCCAACATTTAATATGCCCAGTGTCAAGATCATGCTGCTTCTGTCAGTCAATAGCTCCCATGATTGGCTAATATGGGAGAAAAATAACCTAATCCATCGATAAAGAATAGAAGGCCCCAGATCAACGATCCATGAGATTTCATATTGTATCTGTCAGTCTAAAGCATCCAGAATAGTCAGATCATCAAGATTGAATGTAAGTCGTCAAATCCTGATATGCAAAAGAAAAAATAAAGACTGGTCACCTATGGAGGGCTCCCTGTGACATCATGAGGGCCACATGTCAACACCCCAAGCACTACAAAAAGGGAATTAAGCTGTCAGTTGGAGAAGACTCACCATTAGCAGAGCTAAAGGAGACAACAAATCCACACTATCATATCAAAAGCAAAATTTCTAAATCTACAGCCTGTGAAGGCTTGGAGACTGTCAGAAATGGTTATCATCTTGATCTAGGGGCAACCATTGGACCAGAAGAACGCAGAGAATAAGTACCTTTTAAAAGACAATACATGCCCATTATGATGTCGAGATGACATATGCCATGCTCTCAAGCGATAGTTAAAAAGAGAAGAGAGCTATCAGTAAACAAATCCAGACCATTGGTCCATGTCACCAGCTGGGTTATGGAGGGAAAATAATTTCAAATTCAAAAGATGGTGCAGCCCACCAACCCTACTCGCAAAGTTACTGCAATGGATGAAATAACTGAAGGGAACTAGGTATACAAGCAGTTTACTTTTCCAATTCTTCATGTTTTCATTTAGCCTTCAAGGTTTTAGAGCAACCCAATAAAGGAAAGGAAAAAAGGAAAGATTCTTTTTATAGTCCACGATACCAAGCAATCTGGTTTTGGGTCTATAGATGGCTTACAGTAAATGGGACAACCATATTTTCCCTGCAGGAGGCTCATGCTCCACAATGTGAGGCATACATACCCTACCCCCTACAAGATTTGAACTTGTGACCTCTCTTTCAAGAGTACAAATTCTCCACTAGAGCAACCCAAGAGAAGCTGAGAGTCATAGAGGAGAAATAGACTTTCAGGTCCAAAAAGAGAAGGTGAAGTCCGAAAAGAAGGGTGCCCTATAGAAGGTGTCAAGACTATCATCATCAAATCCTTAATAGAGTGGTCTATCTCAAATTCTTTAATCTTCTTATACTTCTACTCAAACTTCTACTTATATAGAAAACCTTAAGACTAAAGTCTCAATCCCCCTTGGTTATTATAATTAGGGATTTTATTCTTGATGTGGTTGATACAATCTTTATCCAAAACTGATTAAAACCACCACATCTTTAATGTAGGGTGCTTACAAGAGGCTCAAGCTTAGAGATGATGAATCCTTTAGAGTCATGATATGGACCACTGCTTTAGCCAAGTATATGGTCCTTGTAGTTCACTCTTGCCCTAAGTTGATTGCTACCTACATCAAGAATTATATTTTGAAAAATAAGCAAATTAAATGTATAGTGGTAAAGTGAGAACCCAAACCATAAAAATCATTGTTTCTTTAGAGATGATCTACAAAGTATTGATCATCCACTTAGGCCAATACCACTTTAACCTAGAAAAGACAAATTCTTAGGATAGCATTGACAAAAAACTAGAGTTTGTTAACAAAGAAACTAATAGCCAAGACCAACAATTAATAGATTTTTCCATCCCCCTCTATCATGCTCACAATCTTTCATGAGCAAGACACCCCAAAATGTAACCATATAAAAATTAACATGAGAAAACTTCACAATGGTAAGAGCCATGTGTGCACATGTATTGTCACCACATACAACACATGCGGAAATTTCATGTTGGTGATGCACATGGAACATGAAAGGATAAATGAGTGCATGTAGCATGTAACTCCAAAGCATCACACCTTGGGAGGTGGAAGTCTTCTAAGAGGTAGGTGGTTTCAATATGATTGATGCCTTGGAGGAACAACATCCACCCCTTAGGGTTCCTTAAGTGAAGCACTGAGGGAATGCCTCCAAAGGATAATACCATCCTTAGCTTGTTTGAATTGTATATCCACATGCATGAAGTAGAATTAATCAATGGCACTCATGCTAAACGCAAGGTAACAATCTTCACACAATAACCAAGAATATATAATCTTTGATAAGTAAAGTATTGTGTTTACAACAATAAGTTAAATAATAATGTTCTTGTTCAGCTAACATGTAGTAATAAAGCTGAATTTGTATAAAAATTTCTATGTAAGCAATATAATAATTATATAAATAATCATATTTTCCTATAAAGAAAATGATGCTCCATTTAAATGACACCTCCCTAATGGCTCATTACAATCTAAGTTCCTAACCTTTCCACAATACAACTTGCTTCTTAATCCAATTTGTCGAATTACTTTAGCTTGTGAGTTTAATTGTAGCCAAGTGATCATTAAGAATCTCTCTTATGCTTAACAAGAGAGAGAGAGAGAGAGAGAGAGAGAGAGAGATTGAATCTAGTAGACTACCTATGATTTGATAATTGAAATTGCATTTAGAGTGGAGGTTAGTGGATATGTTATTACATAAGCAGTGCACTATTATAGTAATTATAAACCATTAATTGTAGATCATTTAAATTATTGATATTCATTTTTGTACAAAAGCAATGAAGCGATATTAGATAATAGTACATTGTTATAAAATTGTGTTATTAATTATAGATAGCTTTTTGAGTAGTACCAATCATTTTGGTATAAAAATAATGAAGAGAGAGTAGATAGTGAATGTAACATTGGCAAGCTTGTGAATCAATTTTTGCAAACAAATTGTTATTCACATATGATAAATTATTTTGGTTCAAAATATTAAAAATAAATTTATTTTTAGTACATGTAATACTTGTGAATTTTTGAAGAGTAGTACATTATATAGGGTTATTCTTAGTACACAAATTGAAGTCATAAAATAGCTCTACGTCAAAGTTAAAATTTATATTGTAGTAAATAAATTAGCTATTAAGTAGATACTTAAATATCAAAAATTTAATGGGTCTCTTTCAGATAGATGTATTTAAGATATCTATGCTAGCTATTATTTTTATTTTTGTTGGTTTGGGTGATTTGGGTTGTGTTCCACACGGAAATAGAAAACACCTTGTTCAATAAATCAAGTCTCTTTGTGAGAAGTAATAAATGTAGTCATAATATGTATTTTCAATGTGTGAACTTCATTCATACCACTTATCTAGTGTCCAAGTTCTTGTAAAATGTGTGCTCAATGAGGCACAAGTGGGTGCTTCATTCAAGATCCAACATCCATGCCTCTACTGCATAGAGGGTTGACATTATTTCTTACTTCTAGCAAATTTGTCATTTATTTCTTACTTTTAATCTATCTAATCATGTTGACACTAATGCAATAGGTGCTAGAAGAGGATACACTAAACTTTACATGACAATTAAGTAGGAACCACAAAAAAAAATAGCATGAATTAATAACCTATTATAACAAAGAATTGTTCCTAATCATATACATCAAACCAATTGACACTTTTATATCATTGGTTGAGATTGATTTGCATAGGCTATCTAGTTTAGCTTCATGCATGTGGAAAGTATCAAGTTTGTATCAACTTGGCTAGTCATGAAAACTTATCTACCATGATTGACAATCTTGAAATGATTATTGTATTGTTCATTACTTTTTATCATTGGTTGAGATTGGCAAAGCTTGAATTGATTATATTGTATTGTTCTTTGTTTTTATGCAATATGTCCTCATGGTTGGGGTGATGTTTGTTAATCTCAAAAATTAAGCGGTTGTTCACAAGAATAGGGAAGTCTTGGCAACTTTTAGGGTAACAGCATAGCCAAATATTTAAGAGTCTAGTATTTAGTGCTCTAGACCTACCGGGTTAATATATAATGATAGCATATATACATCTTGTTCATCTCTCTTGAAATATTTTTCCCACAATCAAGGAGGTGGCAAAATAAAAGTGAAATTTGGTCAAATTGTATGCAATAATTCAAGACAATATCCTAAATGTCATTTAATAATTAAATAAAATGAATGAATCTAAATGGTGAGAAATGCAGAGACTAGTGCCTTATTGGGTATGCGGAGTCAAATGAAATAGCAATGTGCAACCTCTTTCTGGAAAACACTCAAATTGTTGGCATATGTTTTGTTTATAACTTGTATAAACATGCAAGACTGTGATTGCTAAGCTCTTCTTAATAATCCAGATGAATTTCCCTGATTACTGTAATCAACCAAAAGGATTTAATCTTTTCTTGAAAGAACCAATCAATTAACCACACAGATACAGCAAATGTGCACTGATAAATTGAATATTAACTTGTTATACCAATTTAAACAACCAAAATTTATTAATTTCCCTTTTTGTACATTTAGTTATAATATACTCTTTGCCTTAATTAGAGTGAGATAAATACATGCTTTTGCTTTTGAATTTAACAAGTCACATTGTGTCAAGTTCTTGCTAATAATTTAAGGATTTAGAATGACTTTGTTGTAAGTTGATCAATTTAAAATTGGATTTTGCATTGTTGGATTTTGACTATTAGAGCAAAGACTTGAATGTACTACCGCAATCATTAGAAAAATTAAGCTGAAATACAAATATTTTGGTTTTTGGAACTTTGCTAAGGAGATATGTAGTTTCTAAATTTCCCATTGACAAGGGAATTTGTATCCAAGATTTGTGGCTTTCATAAAATACAATAATCTAAAAATGATGAGAAAAATAGTAATTAGATACATCTACAACACATGTCGTGGGTAGCTTCCTTAGTCACACACATTGCAATTTTGGTTTAGAAAAAAAACACATCCCAACATATGAAATGTTCAAAGCAACAATCATCAGCATCTAAGCTTTTGATTGTGGAGGGTGACAATGCTATTGGTTGTGTGTTGCACCTAATACACCTTTATAATATCATATGCACTATTAAAAATTTCTTTGCGATTAACAAATTTATTGTATTTATTAAAAAATCGTTCGAATTAAGTGATATGATTCACCAAAACTTATTTAACAATATTTACTATAGAATGGAGAAAGAAAGAATTAATAAAAATAAAATGTTAAAATATTCTAATTGATCATCCTTTGTTTCTTTAAAAATATTAAAAGTCTTTATTTTAGGAAGAAATAATAAATCAAATTGAATATAATAGACTCAATAATTTACCCAATGTATAATATGATAAAATAGTTATTTGCTCAATGTATAATTTGATAAAATAGTTATTTATAAAAAAATATCTTAGATATTAAGAAAATGGTTTAAAAAAAATAAAATTTAAAACAATTCATTTACAAATATTGTTTTTCAAATTGTAACAATATTTCTATTTAAATCTTATAAATTTTCAGTGTAAATTAAATTATAAAATAAACAAATTCTCAATTAAATCATAATTAGACTGTAACAAGTAAATGAAATTTTCTATTGTCAAAATTCGTTGAACAGGATTGACTCTCCCACAATCTATACTGTGCAAGAAACTAAATTTGAATGTGATTAAACATAAAGAGGGGTAAAAATTTATTAATCACAAGAGAAAATACAGAGCCAAATCATTACAGAGCCTTATCAAGCTCAACCAAGTGGTCCAACTGCTGAGACAAATCAGGGGGTAATTGCCCCCGGTCAACCAAGTTCCAATCATGAATATGGTTAGAAGCCCATTTAGCCAAACAATCAGCAACACCATTCCACTCCTTAGGAATATGAGTGAAAGTAACAAACTCAAGAGAAACACAAAGATTGAGAATTTGTTCAATAATCAAAGCCAAGTGCCAACCAACATCCTCAAGCCTTTTCCTGTTCAGCAAGTTCACCACCACCTGGGAATCAGATTCGCATATAATCTTGCGCCACCCCAATTTACTGCCCTGCTCAACAGCCAGTAAAATTGCCTGAGCCTCCATAAGATTATTAGTATGAAGACCCTTATAAATAGAGAAGATAAATTGAACATCTCCCGAACTATCCCGACCAACACCACCAATTCCAGCATGACCAGGGTTTCCACGAGAAGAGCCATTCGTGTTAATTTTAAGGATGCCTTGAGGAGGAGGAGACCATCTTCCCTCCCTATTCACCTTCGGAGTAGGATGCCTACACCTGTTGCGCATAAGCTGCTGATGCTGAGGAGGCAGATGAAGGCGACTGGAACAGCCAACATCAGAAGGAGCAATCGACTCAGACAGATCACACTTAGCCGCGATTGTTTCACCCAAAGAATGCAAAATTTTCCACCACAAGCGCGGGGCCCCCATCATCATATCCTGAAAAATCCGACGATTCCTCTCCAACCAAAGGTTCCAAATGATGAAGGAAGGACCAATCGCCCAAGCAGCTTGAAGAAAGGAAGTAGAAACAGGGGCCCTACTTTCCCGATCCACAAACTCAGCCAAAGAAGAAACATGCCGACAGGGCATATTCCACACTCGCCACCAGAAATGCCATATCTCCCGAGCATAGGAACATTGGAAGAAGAGATGAGAAACACACTCCTCAGCCTCACGACACAACACACACCAAGAGGGACCCTGGAAACCCCGCTTGCATAAATTGTCCCAAGTAAGACATCGATTTTGAGCCACCAGCCACATGAGGAAATTGCACTTGGGCCAAGACAGCTTATGCCACACATACTTCCACCAGGGGACCTGAATATCCCCAAACAACTGTCTACCCAATTGCTTATAGCCAGTAGACACAGAGTATTTCCCAGACATGTCGGAGCTATCCCAAGCTAAAATATCAGGTCCCCTCAACGAATTACAAGCCCGAGAAGCCAAAAGAAGAGCAAGCTCCTGTCTGCCCTCCTCAGAGCCCCCAGGAGGCCACTCAGAAATGTGCTTCCAGCGGAAAGAAACACCAGCGCCGCAATGCTCAGCAATTTTGTAATGCTCAACAGTCTCCCAACCAGCAGCAGTAAACACATCACAGAGGGGTTGAAGATGAGGAAAAGCAGAAAGAATAGGTGGGTGACCATCCCAAGAATCCCACCAAAAAAGAGCCTGAGATCCCGAATGACAGATCCAAAAAAGAGCACGCTTAATCAACTGGGCTCCCACTTTCAAAGTAGACCAAATCATAGAACCACTTCCCTCCAGAGGATAGCGTGGAACCTCATGTGGAGCAGCACCACGAAGATACTTAAAGCTAAGAACACGGGCCCACAGCTGATGTTGATTAGTACACCAGCGCCAGTAAAGCTTCGCCGCGAGAGCTTGCCCATTCAGAATAGAAGAGCACAAACCAAGACCACCCTCCTGCTTAGGTCTACACACAGAATCCCATTTAACAAGGCTCCACTTTGAAGTCATCAAATTGCCACTCCAAAGGAATTGCCGAGAGAGAGCATCAAATTCACGGAGGAAATACATAGGGGCCGATTGAACAAAACATCTATAGATGGGAAGGGCCTGGATAACAGACTGAAGGAGGGTGACTCTAGCAGCAGTAGACAACCACCGATGAGTCCAGTGAGTAACCTTCTTCCTCAACTTATCAAGCAACATCTGCCAAGAGGATCTGGGTTGACGACCAACGGCAAGAGGAATCCCCAGATAAACAAAGGGGAGAGATCCAATTTGAAACCTCAAAATAGCAGCAATCCTCCTTTGGATGGCCAAAGGAGTATTGAAGAAAAAAATAGAAGACTTCTGCTCATTAACTTTCTGACCCGAAGCAGCGAGGTAGATGTCCAAAGCTTGCCTAATAGACTCTGCTTCATGAAGACTCGCCAGCCCCATAAGAGAAGTGTCATCCACAAACTGGAGGTGAGACAAAGTAGGCAGCCCCAACCCCCACTGCCACCCACGGATCAGACCAAGAGAGACCTGGGATTTAAGAAAGTGACCCAGTCCCTCAGCCATAATAATAAACAGATAGGGAGAGAGAGGGTCTCCCTGGCGAAGGCCCCTAGTGGCACCAAACAGCTCTGAAGGTTCCCCATTCACAATGACAGAAAATGAGGAGGAAGTCACACAGCTCATAATCCAACTCACCCACTCAGAAGAAAACCCAAAGGCCAACAAAATCTTCTGAAGGAAACTCCATTTAACTCTATCATACGCTTTTGCCATATCCAGCTTAATGAACATAGACTTCTCCTTGGAGATCGCCATGGAATGAATAGCCTCCGAGGCAATCACCACCCCATCCAAAATTTGACGCCCAGCCACAAAACCTCCTTGCTCCTCAGAAATAACAACAGGCAGGCAAGATTTGAGCCGCTCAGCAATCAACTTAGTAATAATCTTATACACCACATTGCAGAGTGCAATAGGACGAAAAAGCTCAAACCTATCAGCACCCTCCTTCTTAGGAATTAGGACTAAAAAGGTAGCATTCATGGCCCTAAGCATCTGCTTGTTATGAAAAGATTCACAGACTACCTCCAACAGATCCATCTTCACAATTTCCCAAAACTCTTGGAAGAATTCAACTGGGAACCCATCAGGGCCAGGAGCCTTCCCCTTATTCATCCCAAACACCACCTCTTCCACTTCAGGTAGAGTAATCGGGTGCATGAGAGAAGCATTCAACTCATCAGAGATCAAAGGAGGAATACAAGCAAGAATCCTATTTTCCTCAACCTCAGCAGGAGGAGAGTCCTCAGTAAACAAAGTAGAGAAAAACAGGCGAGCTTCTCTGGATAGAGCCTGTTGTGAGGATAAAGCTATTCCTTCAGAGTTAACTAGAGAAGAGATATAACACTTATTCCGACGAGCCTGCACGGAGTGATGAAAGAAGGCAGTATTCCTGTCACCCTCTTGAAGCCAGTCAATCCGAGCCTTCTGTTTCCAGAAAATCTCCTCACGAAGCTCCCACTCTTCCACAGCTTTAAGAGCCTGGGATTCAGCATGCCCAAGAGCTTCTGAAAAACCAAGATCCCTAATCTGGCGAGTAATGACAGCAAGACACTCCTGCGCTTCCCTTTTCTTAGCACGAAAATTACCAAAACAAAGTCTATTCCATCTCTTAAGATGAAACTTAACACATTGCAACTTCTTAACAAAAGAGTACATAGCAGTACCATACGCAGGGGCTCCATCCCGCCACCACTGAGCAACAAGATTATACAAAGAAGAGTCACGCAACCACATAAGCTGAAATTTGAAAGGAGGACGCTTAGGATTAGGGAAAGGAGAAGCAGAAAACTTAATTGGCCAATGATCAGAGCCACACCAATCAAGAATCTCAGAGCCAATAACCACACTGCCCCCAACCCAAAAACTAGAAACAAGAAACCTGTCCAACCGCTCGGAAATTGCCTCCGATCCACTCCGCCTATTATTCCAAGTAAATAAGCCATTAGAAGGTTTGACATCAACAAGAGCAAGAGAGGCCACACTAGCCCAAAACAAATCTGAAGCAGGACCCAATCTCGGCAATCCACCTCTTTTCTCTTCCAGGCACAAGATAGAATTGAAATCACCTCCTAAGATCCACGGCAAAAGGGGAGCACAAGATCTAACAAACGTAATATGGGTCCACAGCTGGCTCTTACCACGGATGTCAACCGGAGCATACACATTGCTAACCAAAATAGTCTCACCAGAGTCCACAACAGAGGCCACCATAGAGATAGAGGATTGGCAAGAAATCCACCAGGAAGGAACAACCTTACGAGGATCCCAAAATAGTGCCAAACCTCCAGAATTTCCTCTAGAGCCAATACACTGACATTGCCCAGAAGACCAAATACGAGGAGCATACTGAAGCATACAATCCACCTGAAGCTTAGTCTCCTGCACACATAAAATATCAGGAGAATGAACCCTAATCAAATCCTGAATAGCTTTTTTACGGGAGGCGCTATTCAGCCCCCTTGCATTCCAAGAAAGAACAATCATGGGGAAGGCTGGGCAAAGTGGGCATCCAAGGTCTTAACAGAGCCCGATTCCACCAACAACTCCCCAGTAGATTTAATCTTGTCCACATCCTTCTTGCGACCAACCTTAAGAGACTTATCAAAATTTCCTTTCTTAAGAGGGCGCTGGAGCACTCCTAGATAAGAAGCAGAACCTCGACCCTTTCCTGAGGACGCTTCCTTAGCTAAGTCTGCTAAAATAATATCATCATTTAAAGCAGCCGGATTGTCCACAGACCCAGACCCTCCCTTTTCCAAAGGAAGAGAAGAGTCCCTAACTACAATTGCCTGTTCCAGCCCTGTATCCATACCAGTATCCCCAGACAAGATCTCAGCAGGAATCCCTTCCTCCAAGGCCTGATTGTCCAAAACCTCAAAACGATTGAAACCCTGATCACTCTGCTTATCTTTAAAGGGTCGCTTCTGACCTCTCCCCTTAGCTTTAGGTTTAGCAGGAATGAAGCCATCCTTATCAGGCCCTCGCTCAGCCTTCCCCCCTTCAGCCATAGACCCCTTGCTTTTATCTGCCTTCTCCACTGAAGGCCCTGAGGGAGAAGAAGAAGGAACCCCAGCCGTTCTGGAAGTCCGAGGACACTGACGCAGAAGGTGACCATACTCATGACAAAATCGGCACCGGAAAGGAAGGGACTCGTAATCTAACTGTTGAATCCATGAGGCAGAGCCAATACAAATCTCCAAAGAATCTGGCAGTGGATTATTTAAATCAATTTCAACACAAATGCGAGCGAAAGAAAATACCTTTTTGTCTAAAGTATTCTGAGCAATGGCAGCCGGCTTCCCCAACAATGCCGCTATCCGTTGTAGAATATCTTCTCTCCAGAACTCCAAAGGAAGCCATGGCAGACGAACCCATACAGGAACTCGAGAAGGCAGATCCTCAGCCGCATTAAAACCCCCATGCCAGGGTTTCATAAATAAACCCACATGATTGTAAAAATACGGCCCCCCCTCAAAAACCCGATTACGATCTGAGATGCAAGAAAAGTCAACCAAGAAGAACCCATTCCCCGCCACCAAAATATCAAAGTCACCTTCAACCTGCCAGGTACGGCGCATCCAGGACTCCAAAGCCAAGAGGGGGGCCCGAATACCTAAAAACTTACAGATCAAAACGTGTTGAGTCCAATAAGCAAAGTCATCATGCACCGAATCAGGAGAGATAACCAAAACGGGACGAGCGTGACTCCGCGGCAAGCAACCATTCACTTTCTTGAGCTTGGAGCTCTCACCCACAAAAGAGTTATTCAACATCGAAGCATGCATGTCCTTAGCGAAGCCCTGAGGATGTGACACACCCGAAATTGCCAAGCTCTCGGAGGCTTCAGCCATCATCAACCACACCCGGCACCCCAAGCCAAACCCACAAACCACCACACCCCACCAAAAGACTCCACACCACGAAAACTCCACAACAGACCCTCCCTCACACTCCACACCACACACTTCACACAGCAAACTTTACACACAGAAAAAACAACCCTCGCAGCAATCCCCACACCGCACTCCACACACAGCAGCCCCACGCACCTGACAAAGGAGCCACCCGCCACAGAACAAAAAGAAACGCAGCCAAGGAAAGATCAAACGCAGCTAGGGCATCGCAGCCCTAGCAGGGAACCATCGCCGAGCATCCTTCACCTATCTCAAATTTGAATGTGATTCATTACAATGGTCCTCCGTCAATTTATACATCCCCAGTATCTGATACAAGAAAAATCTCAAAAATTTATTATTAGAGTTAATAACCTGTATTTCAGGCTCTTAGGTGTAGACTAGACCGGTTGGGCAATTGAAAGACATGATAATTCTGGCACATTCTAAATCCAATTGACCTGTTATATACATTTGTGTACATTCTAAAGATTATTGAAAACTTGACCTGTAATTGGAGCCACCTCTTAAGGCTGCCTCCAGGCGACTGGGCTTACCAATTCCTCTGGGTTTTTTTTTTAAATACTTCAGAAAAACACATCAAATATGCAAATGAGATGGATGAATAGATTATCTCTGGCACACTTGAAAAATGAAGGGATCAAAGAAAATAACGACCTTGAGCCTAAGAAATTTTAGAAAACAGAGTTACCCAACAAGAGATCAAGAGAAACAGAACCATGGCCTCGGTCTTAAGAAATTGTTAACATACAGAGCTACCAAATAAGAGATCAAGAGAAAAACAGGTCCTTGGACTGACTAAACGTTAAATCTGCAACACCACCCATCCTCCCTAGACCTAGAAATGGGGTTTTAATCATACAATCACCAAAATTTGTTTTATCAACGATTGTGATTTTTGGGTGCAATTATAGAACTAAATGACAACAGAGGAAGTACTATAGATAGATCATATTGCCAGAGAACCATGATTTCATAGATGTGAAAAACCGAGACAGACACTTCTGATCAGAAACTCCAAGCAAAAAGAGTTGCCCTGCAACGTTCTGCACAAAAATTAATCAAGATTGGTGCTCAAGGAAAACAACAAACAAGGTCAGGACACCACGAGATTCGTAGTCCGAAAATCTTCAAAAAAACAAACAACCAGAGACAAATGGATTACAAGTCTGATGTGCTGCTAAAGGATAGAGTAAATATACTTAGCGGGCGATTCCAAAACCTTGCACGCCTGTTATATGGTTTTCCGGCATCCACTGGCATCTTCAGATCTAAGGACACTCCTTCAGCACATGGGCCTATTCTAATCTGATGCCTAAAGTTCTGATCTGCGGTACTTATTTTACAGATTTACAACAGCCCATGAACAAACCCAGAAAGTCGGATCACAACATTAGGAATTAGATCACATATTTAACTCAACCAAGGCACACAACAATGGGGGATAAATGCAGGACCTCTGTTCTGGCCAAAAACTACATTGGTTGTTTTGGTAAACAGAATCGAGCGAAAGGGGCTCTGCATTGAGTGATTCTGCGAGGCAAACAAGAGATCCGCCATTGAGACCCCTCACATCCATGGAAAATAGAAATCGATTCCCAAAAATTCATTATTAAATGTACCCACAAGGCAATCAACCATAGAAATCACTGAAAACTCCTGTTTAATGAAGCCCACTAAGGAAATTACTCAGAACACAAATAAAACAGCTGCGATCAATGAAACCCACAAAGCAGTCAAACACGGAAATCAGTCAATGTCAAAGCAAACCTACAAAATCAACCATATAAATAACTCAAAACCCAATAAACAGCCGTGCTCAACAGAACCCACACGGCAATCACTAACAACATTAGAGGGAAACCAAAAAAGCCAAAATCGAATTGGCAATTCATATGCATGGATTCTCTGATCACAGGGAGCCCAAAAGATTACAAAACCAAACAACAAAATAGGAAACATTAATCCAAACCAAAAAGCATTGCAGAAAGTTGAATTCAATCCCTAGAAGAAAGGTTCTAGTAAGCCTCAGAGGATTGATCAAAACACCTGGTGGGCACTGTTTCTAACAATCAAACTAATTGGTGGAAGTGTGAAACAGATGTTGTCTCTACAATCTGTTGCAGGGTATATCTAGCAGCAAAACTTAGTGGGGAGTTCCATGGATGGTGTTTTCCACTCTTGAGTTTTTTAGGAATATTTAAAAGGGTGGTCTCATGAATTTTGTAGTGTAATTTAAGTTTAGAAGTTTAAGTTTTGAAATTTATGAAAGCTGGTGTTCTGATGAATTTTATTATTTTGCATGTTCAATTCAAAAGAGTGAATAAATATAGAATAATAAAAAAAATGTTGGAGATCTAAAAACTTCAAATGATTGACAAGTGGCAAAAAAACAGCCTAAGTTACCCCCTGTCCCGCTTAACTCAATTTTCTGCTTAAAATTAAGCAGTTAAGTGTCCCCATGAAAATCTTTTATTAATGAAATTTGGATAATTTGGAATCTTATCCTATTTTCGTGAAGCAGCAACTGCTTAAAAATTGTAAAGTCTTTGCAAAAGTTGGGGGGCTAGAAATAAGCAGCTACTGCAAATGAAAAAATAATGACATCCGGCACCACATATTAATCTCCCTCCTTTTTAATATTATTTCATTTTTTCCCTCCTAAATTATCCTTCTTGAACAAAATATTGTTTACATTTTCTCTACTCAAATCATTGTTGACACTGCTCTCCGTCTGAATATAGTTTTATACAGGATACGTTATATACAAATTAATTAAGGTATGTTATGTTAACCAGTATAGAATGCTTTATATTTGCTGCAGTTGTTATTTGGTTGACAATGTTTTAAAACTGTAGACTCTCAGATCCGTATTCTCCAATGTTTGTCATCCTTCAATCATAATTTTCATATTTTTATTTATTTTAGTTTTTAAAGTTGCATCCAATGCCCTCAGAGGTGCCTACTGTAAGGTTTTCACTTCCTAAATGAGGTGATCCAGGATTAGCATTCTCTGATGTCAATGAAACTTGAGAATCCTAATCTTCACCCACACGTACATGAGGTACACGAGGTACAATTCAACTCTATCCATGTGCATCCCTCTTCTTTCCTCATTGGGCCTCATCCATACATCAACTCTATCTTCACTTCTTGATCCAGACAATTCAAATGAATCATTCCTGCCAGCATCAAACTAACCAGATTGAGACCCAGGCCTCTCTATATATCCAAAAGGGTTTCCTGTTGTAGATTCAGGCCTACTATCTCCACCTTTCTTCCAATATCCCTATAAATGTTCAAAAGGCCCCCCTGATGCCGATTTGGGCCTACTATCTAGAAGTAATGAAAATAACCAAAAGAAAAACAATAAGGAGTAATTATTCTAGAAATGGAGCAAGAATACATGCAAATTCATGAACAAGAAAATTTATTTGGGGGGTACATCAAACAATTTGAATTTTACTTCAACTAGAAAAGAGTGTATAAAACTTTTACCCATGGCACATGTATTATGGTAGAACACCTGTGAAGCATTTTCAAGAGGCAATGAAATTGTCTGTAGTATTAAAAAAATTCACATAACTTGTTAACATAGATGAGAATCCTCTAAAGCCGTAAATCCAAGATATAGCCTACCCAAAAGGAAAAAATCCTCTGAAGCTGTAAAATCAAATTTTCAAGAGATGGAAATCCATCCAATGTACTAGAACTGCCTTTTAGTATTAAGAAAATCGCATAACTTGTTACCATAGATAAGTATATGGCCAACCTAGAGTGAATGCACGCTTGTACTCAGCATAGCCTTCAAAATAAAAACTTCAAAAAAATCCTTTTTAGGACCAAAAAAAAAGTAAAAGACGCAGAAATAAAGATAAAATAGAAATAATTGTTTTCCAAATTTTAGTCACAACAAAGAAAAAGCATTCTTTCGGTCGTCGGGGCCAAAGGGCACCCATATTCTGTCAGCTAACCAATGATCATTGACAAATTATAATGCAAAGATAAACATCATAAAATAATATATCGTATGTTTGGAGAATGGAATATACAACTTAGAAAAGATATCCTTCTACATCACATAAGTCATAAATGCTAACAAATGGCTCATGTAACATCTAACTAGTCAGGAACCTCTAAAAATTAAGTACAAAACTCTAGTGCCATATATAAGTATCAAAACAACTATATGTGGGGCCAATGGGATGCTTAAAGATGCAAAACTAGCTCATGAACAAGGCACAACAGCACCAGTTAGGCTCAAACACTATCAATTCCCAATTGGAATGCACTTCCAATTTTCCACTGTTTCTTAATTGTAGTGGTATATCATCAATATTCCGAGTCAAGTCACACATCTTGATCCATACCCACACATACATGAGGTACAATTTTGATATGATTTATTTACTTATATGTTGAATTGTATATCTTTTTTTCTTCTCAAAATTGTTTCCTCTTTGTTTGTTTCCTCACATTTTTTAACCCAATATCAAACCTGCCATATATCCTCAGCTAGTTGAGTTATTCTTGAATCAAAATCTTGTGACAAAATATACTGTTTTTTTCCTTACCTTTTAATTGTTAATTTTTCATAGTGTAAGGGTGCAGAGTATAAGTTTAGCTACTGCAGTTGTTATGGGACCTTAAACCAAATGTGACCTTTTTGTTATGTATAAGTTTGGTTACTACAATAGTTGTTATTTCACATTTGCGTGAATGAGCTATATTTCTCCTCTCCTTATTTATAGAATTAGTTTTCTTAAAATTTTGGATTGGTATAACTGACACAAAATTATATTGTGAATTTTGTTGTTTTAATGTAGGTACCAACCACTTATTCTTTTTCATGGATAATACTACATACCATCCAATTCCTCAACGTGGTTTCGTAAATTTCACTTCATTAATTTCACAAGACAATGTAGGTGAAAATTTGTTCTCCGTTAATGATGACTATTACCCAGAGTTTGTTCCTAGTACACAAGGGCTCGAAGAAGTGGTCACATAAGAAGTGATAATTGAAAAGGAAACTCCAACCAATGAAGTAGAAGTCACAGAAAATAAGTTTCATGTAACTCCTCAAGCAAAAAATAGAGTTTGTTAGAGCATTGCAAACACAATAGTTCTAATTGAAGCTAAAAGAATTGAAAGAGAAACACAATCAAGTGGTAGTGCAATGAGAAAAGCACTAAGTTCCACCGAAAAGTGGAAAATTATTCAAGAATATTGTTCTGCTCATGGTGTTCCTCGCACAACAAACCAATGTCGAGATCGTTGGGAGCATATTTAGCCTAATTACAAAAAAATTAGAGACTATGAGCATAATATTCCATTTGGGCATGATAGTTACTAGAATATGACAAGTCGTGAGAGGGTTGAAAAGAAACTTCCTACAAAGTTCATTGTTGAACTTTATGATGCAATGGACACCACATTTGGTAAAGATTGAGCCATCAGTACAGGAAATATCACTATTGACTCTTCTAATACAAGTTATGCATTTGATGAGAACAATCGTCCAAATGAAGATGAGCCATTGCACAAACATGAAACACCAAATATGGACGGTAATGACCAATCTAAAAGTGGTAGTGAAAAAGACAAACAATGCATAGGGAAAAAACGCAAATCAATTTCCAAAGTAACAGGCATGAAGGATGTTATTGTCGACAACAATAGGTTGTTGGTTTCTACTATGTAAATGGCTAAGGAGGGACGCATGAAACGCCATGAACAACACATGAAGAAGGATGATTCAATTGAAGAAAGGCTATTGAAACTTTCAAAAGAGCAGAAAATTAATGTTCAAATGAACATGGTTTCAACACTAAACAATATTGGCCAAGCAATGTTGAAAATCAGCCAATGAATATGAAAAAGAAGATTGACTTTGTGTTTGCTAACGTCATAGAACTATAAAATAAAATAAATAAATGTATGAAACTGTCCTTTTTGGAATATTTTATTATAATTTTCTCCCTAAATGCTACCACTTGAGAACTTATAAATAAGTTCCTTGAGCACATAATTTGTGAACGAGAGTTCGTGTCAGACTATTTTGTGGTGCATGAATGTCAATTGATGGTAGCCTATGTTGCAATGTTTATGTTGAGCTTATTGATCATATATTTTGTAATTTTGTTAGTTTACTTGAATTAAGTAACTTGTTATTCATTAAGTAATAGCTTTGGATACCACTTAGCAATTTATTTATTAGAATCTTGTGATGTTCATTGATCTGATGTTAGGATATAGGACTGTTGCATGTGAATAATAACTTACAATTATTAAACTAAGGGTCTTGAAATCATAATTAAAATGCTCAAATAACATAACCAAATTAAAGTGAAGTAATTGACAGAAGAGAGAAAAGGGACAGAAGACAAAACACAAGTTGATAACAGAGTTTGCCAAAATGGATACGTCTCCAGGTCCCTCTCCAACAAAGCGATCGATCCTTGATTATGCTCCAGAAACAATTACAAGGCTTCAAGTGATACAAGTCTCCTCACAGCTCTCAAACGATAATGAGTTATAAAAGTCCTCTTACACAAGTACAACAAGCTTGACTGCAAGCTCCAAACGCACAAAGACTACAATTCACTATCAAATTCCTAACTTCAATTCCCTCATCTCCTAGGAATTCTCTCTCACCATTCTCCACTTTCTGGATTGCTTCTCACAAAGCATAAACTAAACTTTGAATGCCTACACTTGCACCCTCACCCCCTTTTTATACAAAAAATTGCCCCTTATGGCTAAAACCATAAAATTTGTAATTTTCCCCCTTAAAACCAATTTCCCTTATTTTTACAAATAAAAACATAACCATTACCCCTTTAAAAAATAATAATCTTTGTCTTTAAGCCCTTATTACCTTCCATTTGGGCTCCATATTGTTTTATTTGTTTTTGGTTTGTTTGGGGTGGTTTTTCTTTAGCCATACAAGGTTCTTAACCCATATTTGGGCTTCACAAATGTTTAAATGAAACCGACCGCATAAATATTCATAAAGCCATAAATGGCATAGTGGTGGCCTTACCTTTTAGCGGGCAGGCAGTCTAGGGTTCAAACCTCGTAGTTTGTCTTTCTCTATTAACCATTTGAAAGTCGTTTCACTTCAAAACAAACCGGTTGCTAATAATGTCAAGGATAACTACGTGGACGTAATGGTGAAACAACGTGCTTGTAATGTGGGGGTCAAGGGTTCGACCCCCACCAAATTTTGTTAAAACGAACAAACCACTCGATCGATGAAGACTGGGTATGGGGTGCCATGTGGTGCCATTCTATTCACTGCCAAAGACACGTGGAGATGTTGATTGGACTGCCACACACTATATGTACTGTTGACTGGACTTCCCCGTCACCTGCCATGTCATTGTACGGATGCCATGTGTCGAGTGTTGATTGTTCCACATCACCATTTGTACCGTATGGCCTGCCACATCAGCATCTGTACGGCCTGGTCAACATGTTTACCACCAACTTTGACTTGCGATATCTTCTACGTACGGGCTCAGATTTTGATGAAATGAACATTGTTGGGTTTATGTTGTCAATCCTTTTGATTTGACACTAATTTCAATTGATTCCAAGATGATCATTTTTTTGCCTTTCTAACGGCCTAAGGTACCAGTTTGACCAAATGTTGACTGGCCATAACTTGAGCATATGGACTCCTTTTGACCTCATTCAAGTTGTGTTGGATCCGGATTTTTGAGATCTTCACGATGACATTGAATTCTGGAGCATAAGAGACACTTCAATTTTTTACATCGAGTATCCCCCTAGATCAGTCCTCCCCACTGGGGAAATTTTGGACCTCCAAAAGTTACATTTATTGAGAAATTAAGTGAGAGCATGGCCTCCCCACTTGTCATGTATCCTCTGTCCATCTAAACACCTAGCTCATCACCACAATCAAGACTACAATAATGTTGTTAAACATATGCATCATTCCATCACTTCCATAAGCATCTACATCAACTATTACAACCATTAACCAATAACCACTGACTAATATCAAGCTGAATAACAATGTAGATACAAAATAAAATGAAGCAACAACATGTCTTTCTTTCACAACAGGAACATTTTGACCCAAGGGAACATCAATGCTTTTATTTACCGCTTCCTCATGTTGTGTTGTCGGTGTATCCTACAATATCTAATTAGTCTTGGTTACCTCAAGTTCATGTCTAGAATCACCTGACTTGACAAACATAAGAGATACGCCTTTACTTGCATTAACCATCCTTTTCAACTGCCCTGTGTTTGCAAAAGACCTACCAATCTTGATCTTGTGAGAATGCACAATATACCTAATGCCATCTTTAAAAAAATGATGATGATTAAGTTCCTTGTAGAAAATAGCCTTTCGGTCATACATTTATATCGGCTTCCCAACACTATCCCACAGACATCTAGTGGAACCACATCAAATTGCACCTCATTAACAAACTTACTTGTGATCGTGAATCTTAAAGTACATTGCCTTGTGACTTGCAATTCATTGTTTTCGCAAACCCAACCTAGTGGGTAAGGCCTCTAATGCAGTGTAGTTTTCAATCCCAAATTCCTTACAACATCTTCTAAGATGAGGTTAATTTGAGACCCACTATCTATGAGAGTATCAATTTTACTGTGCTTAGCAACCACCCTTATGTGAAATAGCTCATTTATTTTCTTATCTTCAAGAACATCATAGACTTGAGAAGAAGAAGCCCAATTAACAACATAAACATTGGTAGTAAAATTCTTAACTTTCAATCCCATTGTTGTTATCTTAGTTTCATCTTCAAACTCTGAACCAAGATCCATAACAACATTTGTGGTCTCCTTCTTTCCTTTCTATTTACGAGCCCATTTCGGCTTCAATTTTGGATGTAACTTCCAACAGTGATCTACATCATGACCTTCCCTATCACAATGAGAGCATGTGAGCTTATCATCCTTCTTAATGGTAGTTGTCTTCTTCCCCTTTCTTGTATCTTTAGATTTACCTTCAGACTTAGATGGCTTCTTGTCAGGCTTATCAATAAAAGTACTCTTACCTCTTGACTCCAAGTGTGTGGCCTTAACACATACTTCATCCATATTACTAGGATGCAAGACCAAAATAGAATGCCATATATAAGAGTAAAGACCACCTATGAACTTAAGCAATGTATCCTGGTTGTACAATGGAACATTCAATGCAATAGCCCTCTTCCTGAATTCATGGGTGTACTCTTGGATAACTTGACCTTTCCCTTGCCTAAACATTTTTCAGTCCATCATTAACTGTTGCATATGGCCTAAGGGATAAAATTGCTTCTTAAGAGCATTAAAAAATTCTTCCCAAGTTAAACTAACTCTACCATGTTGTGATATTTCTGCCTGAGTTCTTCTCTGGACCACTAGGTGAGAGTTGTTCTTCCCAACCAAAGAGTAGCTAACTGGATCCTAGAAGCATCATCAAAGAGATTTTGGACTTTACAATAGACTTCTACTTGTTGAAACTAGTCATCTAATTTCTCAGCATTCAATTCCCCACAATACTTAGGTAGATCAAAATTTACATCTAATTTAATTTTAGGCTTATGTGCACCCTTGAAAGGATTAGAAGAAGAAGTAGAATTAGTAGAAGAAGGAGATGATGAAGAAGAAGGAGAAGATGGAGAAGAAGGAGCTTCATCACCTCCTGGTCTTTTCCCTTTGTCCTTCTAATCTTCACGCTTCTCTTGCTTCGAAGAATCTCCTTTTCCACCCTTCTTTCATTCCCACTTTTCCTAGCTTTCCTGAAAAAGAACTTCTACCATTTCCTTCATTTCGAGAAAAGCTTTTCGAAAACTCTTCTCATCAAGTTATGGACTCTATCTAGCTTTTAATCCTTCCATCTTTCAAAAATTTCTTCGTTTACTGATCTTAGGATTGTATTCTGCAAGCGTGCCTTCACCTTGCTAGCTCCTAGATCATGTTGTCATTCACCTTTGCAAACACTAGTCACAACAAAGCTCTGATACCACTTGATCTGATGTTAGGATCTAGGACTATTGCACATGAATAATAACACTTACAATTATTAAACTAAGGGTCTTGAAATCATAATTAAAATTCTCAAATAACATAACTAAATTAAAGTGAAGTAATTGACAGAAGAGAGAAAAGGGAGAGAAGACAAAACGCAAGTTCATAACAGAGTTCGCCAAGATGGCTATGTCTCCAGGTCCCTCTCCAACAAAGCAACCGATCCATGATTATGCTCCAGAAATAATTACAAGGCTTCAATTGATACAAGTCTCCTCATAGCTCTCAAACGATAATGAACTACAAAATTCCTCTTACACAAGTACAACAAGCTTGACTGCAAGCTCCAAACGCACAAAGACGACAATTCACTATCAAAGTCCTAACTTCAATTCCCTCATCTCCTAGGAATTCTCTCTCACCATTCCCCACTTTCTAGATTGTTTCTCACAAAGCATAAACTAAACTCTAAATTCCTACACTTGCACTCTCACCCCCTTTTTATACAAAATTTTTCCCCTTATGGCTAAAACCATAAAATTTGTAATTTTCCCCCTTAAAACCAATTTCCCTTATTTTTACAAATAAAAACATAACATTACCCCCTTTAAAAAAATAAAATTCTTTGTCTTTAAGCCCTTATTACCTTCCATTCGGGATCCATATTGTTTTATTTGTTTTTGGTTTGTTTGGGTTGATTTTTCTTTAACCATATAAGGTTCTTAACCCATATTCGGGCTTAACAAATGTTTAAATAAAACTGACCACATAAATACTTATAAAGCCATCAATGGTGTAGTAGTGGCCTTACCTTTTAGCAAGCGGGCGGTTCGGGGTTCAAACCCTGCCATTTGTATTTCTCTACTAACCATTTGAAATTCGTTCACTTCAAAACAAACCGACCGCTAATAATGTCAAGGATAACTGCATGGGCGTAATAGTGAAACAGTGTGCTTGTAACATGGGGGTCTAGGGTTTGACCGCCACCAAATTTTGTTAAAATGAACAAACCACCCGACCAACCAAGACTGGGTACAAGGTGCCATGTGGCGCCATTCTATTCACTGCCAAAGACACGTGGAGATGTTGACTAGACTACCACACATTGTACATATTACTGACTGGACTGCCCCGTCACCTGCCACATCACTGTACGGATGCCATGTGTCGAGTGTTGATTGGTCCACATCGTCATATGTACTGTACAACCTGCCACGTCAACATGTTGATGTCATGTTGACATCAACATCTGTAAGGCCTGGTCAACTTGTTTACCTCCAACTTTGACTTGCGATATCTTCTACGTACGGGCTCTGATTTTGACGAAATGAACATCGTTGGGTTCATGTCATCAAGCCCTTCAATTTGACACCAATTTCAACTGATTCTGAGATGATCATTTTTTTCACCTTTCTGACGGCCTTGGGTACTAGTTTGACCAAACTTTGACTAGTCATAACTTGAGCTTACTGACTCCTTTTGACCTCGTTCAAGTTGCGTTGGATCTAGATTTCTGAGCTCTTCATGATGACGTTGAATTCTAGAGCATAAGAGACACTTCAATTTTTGACGTCGAGTATCCCCTTGGATCATTCATCCATTTGATTCTTTCTTAGTGTTGTAGAATTGTTGGTTTCTAATTTAACCAATGAACAAAATTTGTCTGTCCTTTTCCCCCACTTACCATGTAAGACTGATGTAAATTGATGAAATATATTGTTGTATGTTAAAATGGGTATTGTGAATAACAATGTAATGCAACATCAATGTGAAATACCCTATGTGAAAAGAAAAGTGTTAGTAATATTCCCATTTTTGTGTTGTTCAAAATGACTATGTTACGGTTGTTAAGTATGAATACCCTGTCTTGGTAAGCATCTGTAGCTTGATGGCATATTTTTGTAATAATGTGACTATTTAAAACTAAAAGGAGAAAAGGAAAGATTATACTTTGTTTTCCAAGTAATACATGTATATAGATGTGTAGCTGGTTTATCTCTTATAGTTGATGCAGAATTAAATGTTCAAATAGATTAAATGCTTGTTATGATATAGATTAAGTTATCAGCATTTATGTGTTTCAAAAAGAGGGAAAAAAATTAGGTGTACAGTGTATTCTTGTAAGTGTGTGAATAAAATGCCTAAGTAGACTTTCTTGTGTTTCATCATTGCAAAATAGAAATGGCAAAAAAATTTCTTTGTATATGAAAATTTGATAGGAAATGAGTCTATTTAGTTCTTGTGTATGGGTTAAATTAGAAATGAAACTAGAAAATTTGATAGGAAATGAGTCTATTTAGTTCTTGTGTATGGGTTAAATTAGAAATGAAACTACTGCATCTGCTTATTTATAAGCAAAAAACAAAAAATGCATATACATGTGGAAACGGTTACTCTGCTGCAATGGACAAAATGTGTCGTTGTCTTATTTACATATATCTCTCCTTGGTACATAAATCCACAAGATTTAGGTTGAAACAAATGAATACCCAGTCACACATCATCTATATTGTGTGTATCATGTGAGCTAGTGATATAATGAATTGTAAGGTGAGAGCTAAACTACTTCGGGGAACATTATAAGGTTATACAATCAAGTATGTCAAACAAATTAGCAATAGGAGGACATAGGGACCAGTAAAGGAAGGAATTTGAATGGTGGTATATGGATTCCCAAAAGAAATATCTGGAAAGTTACAACAGGAAAAGGGGGAATTAATCAATGATTACAAGAGAAAGCTAGAAAATCATTTAGGGATGAGATCAAAATACAATGTTTGATAAACAATCTCCAAAATACTTTGAAAGGAAGATTATCTCAATATCAAGATACTTATAATAAGTGCTAGATGTAGAACAACAAAAGCATTTACAACAAGAAATAAATTGGAGGAGGATGAAGATGCCTCTAGTAAAAAGATGACTATAAACAATGACTATAAATTTCAAATTCCCCCTTGCCTTTTAAAGGAACTAGAAAAGAACAATGGAAAGAACTAATAAATGAGCAATTGTTTGAAGGAAAGATATTACCAAATAGATTGAAGTAGCAAAACCAAGCACCACCAAAGCAAGAGAGACACAAGAATTTGATAAGGGGAAAAAACAAGAAAAAACCCCAATATTATGAATGGAGGAAAAATGCCTAAAGAATAATACAAAGAGAGAGAGAGAGAGAGAGAGAGTTGTAGCCTTAGCTTGCTTGCTTGAGTCTTAAAGAATGAGAGGAGAGGCACCTCAATAAGTAGAGGTGAGAAGGAGTTAGAATGTAACTCCCAACTCAATGAATGCCACCATTCATCTATGTGTGTGCAAAGTGTCACCTCTTAAGGAGGTGGTTACAAATATTCCTTAATAAAGGAATTAAAAATAAGCCATCCTCACACATGTGTGAGATGACAAAAGAAAAAAGACTTGTAAGGATTCCTTTAGAATATTCCTACAAGTTAATAAATAATTACAATTAAAGAATAACCTTTACCAAGTAAAGATTAATCTTCTAACATCCCCTAAGCTTTACTTGGGAGGTTACATCAAACCCCTTCAATGGGTTGTAATCCAATATTTTTACAATGAAAGAGAAATTTATCTTTACAAAGAGCTTTGGTGAGAATATCAGCAACTTGATCTTCACCTTTGGCAATACAAAAGAGAAATTTGCTTGTCTTCAATTTCTCTCTAATGAAATGATGTTGAAGAGCAATGTGCTTGGTCCTTGCATGAAAAATTGGATTCTTTGCCAAAGCAATAGCACTTTGATTATCACAATATAAAGGAGTAGGATCCTTTGAGGTAGACCCAAGTCTTCAAGTAATCTTCTTAACCATAATGCTTCTTTAGATGCATTTGTACAACCTTTATATTCAGCTTTTGTAGAACAAAGAGAAGTAGATTGTTGTTTCTTACTATTCCATGAGATTGCACCTGATCCAACAAAGAAACAATAACCACAAGTGGATCTCCCATCATTCGGATCACCTCCTAAATCTGAATCAGTATAACCCTTTAAAGAAAAATCACAATTTGTATCATAAAAAAGATCAAGATTAAGAGTACCTTTAACATATCTTTAAAAAAAAATTGCAACTTTAAAATGAGTTTGTTGTGGTTTAGACATAAATCTAGAAACTAAACCAACACTATAAGAAATATCAAGCCTAGTAAGAGTTAGATAATTCAAAATTCCTACTAATTGCCTATATAAAGTAGGATGATCAACAAAAGGAGTTTCCATATCAACCATTAATTTAGTTCCTAATTCACAAGGAGTAGAAACACAATTTGCATCAATCATTTTAAATCTATCTAAGAGATCTTGAGCATATTTATGTTGAGAAAGAAAAAAATACCTTTAGGTGTTTGCCAAATTTGCATACCCCAAAAAAAAGTAATAGGCCTAATCAATTATTTGAAATTGTTGATTGAGTTGAGACTAAACATCACTAATCAAATTGTTAGAACTAGGCTTGTGATAATTAAATCATCAACATATAAAATAATAATCACAATATCATTTTCACTATGCTTAATATATAAATTTGGATCATTTTTACTTTTAATGAAACCATGAGATAGAAAGAAAGGATAACCCAAATTATAAAATGTCAATATATCTAGACATTGCAATAATAGTTCTAGGTTTCCTCTCACTACATCATTTGTTGTATTGTAAAGGGAAATTGTATCAAGATTAATAATAAAGGACTTTGAAAATTAGTCCTAAAGATGGTTTTATAAAAAAACCATAGTGCCTTAGTTAAAAAAAAATTAATATCAATAGTCCTAATAATGGTATAAAAACCATATTGCCTTCAATAAAATAATGAAACATAAGAGTTTCAAGAACTTGATCCCCATCAATTAAGAAAATAGATCTAAGTTCATCATAAATAAGTAAGTGCATACCATCAAAGTGGATGGAAATATTTTCCATGGGTCCCAAAAAAAACTCCAATGAGACTTGATAAAATATATGATTCATTATAGATAGGGCTCCCTATGCAACATTACTGCAAATGCGACTAGCGCATAAAATATATATGTAAAGGCTCCATTGAGACTTGATAAAGTGATTAATTTGCAAAACATATATAGATGGAATAAATCCATCAAGAAGGCAAATACTCCAATGAGCTTTTAATTTTCAAAAATATATAGATGAAATAAATCCATCAAAATGACAAATTTACCAATAAGGCACAATATCAAATTAATGAGACAATAAAATATCAAATTCCCTTTATCAAAACAACATAATTGTAGTTGAGAAGGAAACACTAGTTTTGTTTTAAATATTGTAATAGATCAAGACTTAGGTAGAGAGAATGATAATTTCTCAAGCCACAAATCAAGCCACCTTAAGTTATAAATAATAATAATAATATTAAAAAAAATTGTGATGGAATAATGGGAAATGCATACTATGAAGAGAATAATTATTAAGTATAAATAAGTCATTTAAGATGATATTCATGCATTCATGACTACATGAATATCCCCTTTTCATATTCCAAATATAATTGAGTAAAACAAGTACACTATTATTGGGTTGATCAAGTCCAATAATAAAGTACATGTATAGTTTTTAAAACCAAAAATTTTATGAAATGTCTATTTAAATTTTTTCTTAATATCCATTGAAAATTAAAAACTATAAATATTGATTAAAAAAATTAATTTAAAAAATGATATGAAAAAATTACTTTCAATAATAATAACTAAAAGTGAAAATTTCAAATAATTTTTTTAAATTAATAATTTATAAATAAAATTTTCATATTCTTGAAAAATTAAAATTAAAAAGAGAGTTCAATTTTTAAAAAGAAATGTTTTCTTAAAAAAGAAAAGAATGAAAAAAAATCGATCTTTCTTAAAAAAAAATTATACTTTAAAACACTTAAAAAAACCTCATATAAAATTAAAAGACCTTTTTAAAAAAGTGAGGGAGGGCAATAAGAGGCAGTGCAAATTTTAAAAAATAGGCGGGCTTTTTTAGGTATTTTAAAATGAGTGAATTTTATTTTAGGGTTTTAAAGTTAAAGAGAACCAGCAGGCATATATTGAGTGAACACAGGTTTTGGAGGGCAGTGAAATGAGCTGAAGTATGACAGGGAATGGTGGATGAGACGCATTTTAGTAGGGGTTGGGGCTCCAAAGCCTACAATATTTTTTATTGAAAATTATTTATTACTTTTTATTAAAAATAAGCTGAAAATGATATTTTCATATTCAAGAAAGATTTAGACAATAAAATTTGAGATTTTTTGAAAAGAAAATAAATTGGATTTTTATTAAATAGGGATATAAAAATATTGGTATTAAAAAAACAGGGATAGAGCCCAAAATTTTTTTGATTTTTTAAAGAAATTTTAACATGCAAATAATAACATGCAGAATATAGATAATTTTTTTACAGATTTGTTAAAAAGTAGATTAGCCTTTTTCTAAAATGTAAAATATAGTGATTTTTTTACATATTTACCCTGATATTGTAAAAAAATTACAGATCTAAAAAAAAATTGAAATATAACCTCTTTATTGAGGGTTTCTAAAAAAGTTCAAAGGATTAAATATGCATGCAAAACAAATATATTTGAAATTTTAAATAAAGGACTTAGAAATCTTTAAATAAGAAATCCACACGGGTTAGAAAAAAAAGAAGATTTTTTTACAGATCTAATATATAGATTTGTATAAATTATAGAAATAAATAAACTTTAAATTAAAAATTGAAAAATAAGATAAACCCTTATTGGGTTTTCTAAAAGCTTGCAAGATATACAAGTAGATTTAAGAACAAATTATTTAAAATCTGAACAATAGGAAACTAAGATTCCTGCACAAAAAAAAATGTTAGAAGACAAAAAAAACAACCAAGATTAGGCACTAGCTCTTCTTCTCTTTGAGAGTGTCTCCAATGGTGTGCTGAAAAATCTGTAAACCTTCAACAATGTAGCTCACAAAATATTAGTAATACTAAGCTCATACCATGAAAGGAAATAGAAAAGAACAATGGAAAGAACTAATAAATGAGCAATTGTTTGAAGGAAAGATATTACCAAATAGATTGAAGTAGTAAAACCAAGCACCACCAAAGCAAGAGAGACACAAGAATTTGATAAGGGGAAAAAACAAGAAAAAACCCCAATATTATGAATGGAGGAAAAATGCCTAAAGAATTATACAAAGAGAGAGAGAGAGAGAGAGAGAGAGAGAGAGAGAGAGAGAGAGATTCAACCTTAGCTTGCTTGCTTGAGTCTTGAAGAATGAGAGGAGAGGCACCTCAATAAGTAGAGGTGAGAAGGAGTTAGAATGTAACTCCCAACCCAATGAATGCCACCATTCATCTATGTGTGTAAAAGTACCTCTTAAGGAGGTGGTGGTTACACATTCCTTAATGCGAATTAAAATAAGCCATCCTCACACATGTGTGAGATGACAAAAAGACAAAAAGACTTTGTAGGGATTCCTTTGTGAATATCTCACAAGTTAATAAATAATTACAATTAAAGAATAACCTTTACCA
Source organism: Sequoia sempervirens (assembly GCA_007258455.2). Taxonomy (NCBI): domain Eukaryota; kingdom Viridiplantae; phylum Streptophyta; class Pinopsida; order Cupressales; family Cupressaceae; genus Sequoia; species Sequoia sempervirens. The sequence goes on along the minus strand of VDFB02102217.1, from coordinate 23,982 downwards.
AGTAAAGATTTAATCTTTCTAACACCCTTTAAAAGCATCAAATTTTCAACATTAATTTTACCATAGAATATATTTCATTATAAATTCCAAGAACTTGCACTATAGAAAGTTTGTGAAATTAATATATGCCCCAAGTGAAGAGGAGATGGAATGCTATTGTATCCTAGTGTCATCTAGAAAAGTTTGAGAAGAAGCAACAATACCGATGAGTGGCCTTATATCTAGTAGATGGTAGCCATGTCCATTGAGGAGGGCTATCATCAATTTCCAGATTCCAATTGCAATGAAATGGACTAGTCGGAAATATGCAATGATAGAAAATTATCTAGACTCATGGTAGGACAAGATTGGTATAAGAAATTTAAGTTGCCGTTGCTGTTACAGGTTTGGAGATTGGGTACAGCAGTTTGCCCCTTTTAAACCCAGGTTCGATAGGGCCTAGGTACAGTAAAATAAATAAATAAATAAATAATGCCAAATAAGCAAATTTAAATGCAAGTGCCAGTTATATCACCTTTGGGAAATTAACATTCCCAAAAAAATATTATAGCGTTTAAACATAACTAACTACGGCACCTTAAAAATCATTCAGGGTGACAGATGCTAAAATGTATGCACAGAAAATCTTAAAGAGCCTGATGCATTACAAGTGCCCCTTATAAATCATTATATTTGGAATAATTGTACGATTTCTGTTCATGATTTCCATACTAATCAAATTATCAGGGGTAGTACATGGAAATGAAAAGGAAAAAGCAATCATGCCATAACTTAAAAAGTATGTGGATGGTCATCTTTTTACTAGATACATGTTTTAAAGTGTATCTCAAAAGACTATTATGTTGCTCAAGACTGTGTATTTCTTTGTTTTTTTACTCTACCACTGGAAGTTTGATATCATTGTCATGAATCCTTTGAAAAAACTATCATTTATATCTCTTTGCATGATAGTCATAACATTTGCCTTTCCCCTTGTCCCATGTTGCTTCTTAAGTCTATTATAGAAACTCATAGTTTAAATAATCTAATAAACTCTTTAGCAAAATAAAATAAATTGTTGTTAATCAAATGACCTACAAGAGATGTTATTCATCATTTGTAATGAGACAATAAATTATTTTCTCAATAAATTATCTTTGATGGAAATGAATAATATGTATGGAGATAATTGGAATTCATTTTGTGAGTGGTGTTTTTTATTCAATAATGAATGTAAAGAACTCCTCTACCATCTAGAAGATTAACATTCTATTTCCTATATTTGGAAACATAATAGCATTCAAGGTTAAAATTGAGGTTATGTTCCATTGCATTTAGTTTTTTAAGTTTGTTGTATGATTTTACTTTTTTGGGTGATTCAATTGTATATTTAGAGTATAGACTTAGCTTCTTTTTTTAGCACAATTTTTTATTAGTTTGTTTTAATTTTGCAACATAGGTGATGGATTCAAATAGTAGAAAAAGAGCTAGACTATGGTTACAATGTCTTACTGTGATACAACAAATAGCATTGCAAATTTGGTGTGATGTTGAAGACTCTACAAACATATTAAAGAAATATAAGACAACATCTCAAGCTTCTAATCATTTAGATGATGAGGTAGACTATGAAATAGATTTGGAGTTTAATGCAATGTGTTGTGAGCAACAAAGTGTACTCCTCAATTCAGATATTTCTACTTCTCAATGGGAAGGGAAGGTTATTGGTGAGTGGTATATCAAGCCACGTTCCTTGCATTGGTGGAACCATTATATTTTTTAAGTTAAATGTGATGACCAATGATTTTGTAGTATCTTTAGGTTACCATATGCATTGTTTCAATTTCTATGTGAAACATTGTATGAAGATCTTGAGCAAGGTGATATACCTCTATCTTTAGTAACATTTATCAAGGGAAAGGTACTTTTAGTTGAGAAGCAGGTTGCTATTATTGTTTTAAGACTATCATCTGGAATGTCTTTGTTTAATTTAAGTGAACTTTTTGGGTGTGGAAAGTCAACATCTACAAGAGTTGTGGAAAAATTCATTAAATGCTATGCATGTTCAATTTTGAAACTACATACAATGGACAAGTGATCATTCAATTGAACTTGTAAAGCATGGATTTCACCAAAAACAAGGTTTTCCAAATTTTTGTGGGGCTATAGATGTAACTCATGTTGATTTCAAGCTTCTAGCTAATGAATGTTCATTTGTTTGGTACAATCGTGAACACAACTGCAGTATGTCATTGCAAGTAATTGTTGATAACAATATGCATTTCATGGACGTGTTTACAATTTGGCCTTGATCTATCAATGATGCTAGGATCCTAAGAAATTCTTCTTTATATAGGTTATGTGAAGGTGGAGAGAGGTTGAATGGAATTCCAATTTCTATTGGTTCATCAAATATTAGAGAGTACATTGTTGGTGATGGTGGATATCCATTGTTGCCATGGTTAATCACTCCTTTTAGTGGAGTTGTAGCAGATAATCAAAGATGATTCAACTTTAAACTATCCTCAACTCGTATTGTTGTTGAATGTGTCTTTGGAATGCTAAAAGGTGTTTGGAAAATTTTGAATTCAAAAATTTGCCATCCAAATTTGCAAATGCTGCCAAAAACTATTTTTGTGTGTTGTATTTTGCATAATATTATGTTGACATTTGAAAGAGAAGACACTGAATCTAATTACCTTGAGGAGTATGAGAATAATATACCAAATAGTGAAGCAATACCAGGGGATTCTACTGCAAGGTTAGCATTAATTGCCTTAATGGAATTCTTCAATTGTAATGAAATTTTTGAGCAACACAACAATTGAAAACTTGATTTTGATAGACTCTATGAAATATTCTTACCCAGTGTTTTTTTTTTCCAACTATATGTAACAGTTAATGTATAGTTATGGTATATTAAGTTATATTGAAAACTAGATTTTGATCAAGACTCTTTTATTGTAAGTTATATCTATTAATGTATAGTTATGCTATAAAGCATCTAGAACTCAAAATAGATTCAAACATAAGTTTCATGTTTGTGGAGAGTAAGTGAAATCATTTTCTATTTTTATGGCACTTGTATTCTATCTTGCAATGCAGGGGACTGCCAATGTGGTAGTTTGTACTGCTTTTACAAGAGTCATTTCTTCAACCAATCTCATAAAAGATAAAGATAAATGTTGATATTCTAGAGGGACTTAAATTTTGATAGCTTTAGATGGGCTAGCGTGCTATAAAAGATCTTATTTTGTGAAATTTCACATCTGTTGTGCCCATTCTTATTAAGGTTGCAAAACTCTTCATGCTCTTCCTCTATGTGATTCTAATATTTGTAGATTAATTAATAATTGGCAGAACCACCACAACCCTTTTATTATGCACTTACAAAGAACTAAAGTTTGTATGAGGTAATGTTTGCAGATACTAAAGTTATGAGTAGCATACTATTTATGTTATCTTATGCAATCATGTTTATGTTTAGCAAATGCACAAATAAATACAGACGATGAAGTTATGTTGATCAATGTAAGTTTGTTTGATTACATGAGTTGTTAGTGTCTATGCATGTAATTGTGGAATTAGAACATAGTGCAGTTTGTAATGCTATTAGTAATGCTCTCAATGGTATGAAACTCGGGCCTCTATAATTAAGGACAAGTTTGGAATGCTCAGCATGGCATGATTGCTTTTGTTTATGTAGTTGAATGATATGCACTTTCTGGGATTATATACCTCTAAAATTTGATGTTTTACAATTTCTTACTAATTTTATTGAAGAATATTATTACTCATTTCGTTTAATGAGATGTCATTTTATGTCTGGGAAAGTCTAGGAAAAAATATATATATTTCAAAGACTAACAAAACAAGCAAAGGATTGAAATTAGTATTGAAATGAAACAGTCCATTCTGTTTCAAATTTTAACTATTTAGATTATTTTCATAAGAGCATTTGCTAATTCAATAGATTTACTAATGGTACCAAAAGTCATTCTTGAGAATAAATTAGTAAATTAAAAGATAAAGATGTTTTCAAAATATCACAATTTAATTGGACAAAATTAGGTTAAGATTAGTAAAAAAACCTCATTTTTTTGGTATGATTCTTGATAAATCACAATTTATCATAATATTTACTACTATGATCATTTATCTTTATTTTGAATAGTAATTTCTTTGCTCACACTATTTATCCTTGATCATTTTTTTTGGTTTTACTTTTACATAAGTAGTCATTTATTTGAAGCATTTTTTTGGTATGATTCTTGATAAATCACAATTTATCATAATATTTACTACTATGATCATTTATCTTTATTTTGAATAGTAATTTCTTTGCTCACACTATTTATCCTTGATCATTTTTTTTGGTTTTACTTTTACATAAGTAGTCATTTATTTGAAGCATTTTTAGAACTTTGTTTTGGGACATGTTGATTTAGAAGGAAATTGATTTATGTTTCCCCAAAAATTTGTTCCTTCTAGAAAGAACAATGCACACAATTAATTTCCAATTGTTATTTGTGTAAGTTTATTCACAACACACACAATTAGGAGAACTATCTAGTCAAAGTTTGGCAGGCAACTTAAAAAGAGAAGCAGGGTCATGGACCCAATTTCTAAAAAACAATCAAAAACTTAAAATTTAATAAATCCATTAGCACTTTTTAATCTACTTTGTATTCATGTTGGGCAATTTTTTATTATTCAAAAAATATTTGTCTTATTCTCAAAACATTTGTGTGCTTCTAAAGTGCCATACAAACTTATCTAATAATAGATAATAAATAACGAAATGCATCAAAAGACCCCAAATGACAATTGACCAAACATTTCATTACAATAAAGATAATAATTGCAATTTAGTGAAAGAGCTAAAGTAAACATTATTTTGCAATGTTATTTTTCTCACGACAATTATCAATTGTAAAGGTGAAAAAAGATAATAATTTTAAAAAAATTATACAATTGAAAAAATAAAATTTAAATTGACTGCTTAAAAATAAGTAGGAAAAATAAAGTTCATGGGGCCACCAACTCTACAAAATACTCCTAAAAATATTGAGCAGTCGTTGCTAGCCAAGATAATCTAAGCAGCCACATGGGGACATGCCCTTAGTGGGGCAATTTCTAGCCCCACTTGCTTAAATCTTCAAACTAGAAAGTAGGGGTTGTTTTTATTCAAGGTAAGGTTCTAATTAATCCAATAGTATATTTGTGTCTTTATTCATGGAACCCCAAACTCTTTCAATATAGATCCTAAAGTCCCTCATGGGACCCCAACCTTAGGCCAAGGCCCATGCAAGCTTAACTTATTATAGCAAGCAACCATTGATCAATTTTTTAAGGAGTTATTTGTGAAGCCGGTGGTCCTATGAATATTTGATTTTTCTACATATTTTTAAATTTGTATTCTATTAAGAATAATTTGTGTAGTTAAAATTTGGAAGAAAAAATAGAAAGGGGGAAAGAAATTTGTGAAGCCATGTGACATTTCTGGTAATATGCGCTTCTTTTTCTCCACAACCTATTTTTAATTCCTAAATAATCGTTGCTCTACAAAATATTATTAATTCTTGTCAATAGTAAAAACAATACATTCATTAAATAAATTTTATAGTTTAATAATTTATTATTTTATCTAAAAATATTTAATTTTGGATTTTGGATCAACATATTAAAATTATTTACATTTAATGAATCTATTGTTTTTACTATTGACAAGAATTAATAATATTTAAAGGTGTTGCTTTTCTAAAATTTATTGAAATTTCAAAAAACTTTATTAAACCGTAAAGAACTAACCTTTCTAAAAGAGAAGTTGAGAAAGTGAGGTTTTGTTGAATAAAAAAAAATCAATCAAACAAGGTGGAAGGAATAATAATGAAGAATAATGTTAGGAAAAAAAACACACATTAAAAAGAGATTGATGTTTAAGAATGAAAATAAGAAAGCTATTGAATACTCTCTTTATTTTAAATGTTGTGATCAATAGGGTAGTTACAAAGATGGAAATCTTGTTGGTGGGAAATTTTATAGGCCCTAGACCAAATATTGATGTTGTTAGAGCATGGAAAAATATGAAATGATTCCTAAAAAGCCAAATGAATGTCTTTATAATGGCCATGTTATTTTTGTTTTCTTTCTCTTGCCAATAAGACATGAGAAGTACCTTTCTTGGTGGACCCTAGTTAATGGGGTGAACTAGCTTGTTCTTCAAGAAATGGTCTCATAGGTTTGATCCTTTAAAGGAAACTGACAATGGTGCTTTGATTTGGATAAAGTTTGTAGGGCTTCCAATGGAGTATTTAGAAGAGAATTTGTAGGGGATGGTCCAACTCCCTTAGTTAGCTAGTTGCGATTAATAGGATAGCTAGAGTTAGAAAGCATCTAATTTTTTCCAAAATTTGCGTTGACATTTTCTCAAATTCTATTATTCTAATTGAGGTATCCTTTTGTTCCAAGTTTCATATGTGGGGACAATTATTGGTCTTTAAAAAATATTACACTCTGCTTGTATTTTAAGTCATAAGCCTAGTCACCTTAAGAACAACTTGGTAAATCATGGCACTAGTGGTGTAGGTGTAAAGGGTAGTGGTCCTTCATTGGACCCTTCTTTTGGCCCATTAGCTTTGGTAGAATGTTAGGTCCAATGGGTCTTGACCTTTCTATGGAAGAAGGTAAATTTGTGCCCCTCATTTTTCCAATAAATCTTTTTTAGAATCTTGATGGAGTCTCCTTGTCCATTATACAAAAATGGAGGATATGTGGAACCCCTAGCTAGTGAAGTGATCATCACTTTAGAGTTTGTTTCTCTTGTTTCTAAGGGGACTATATCTAGGGACTAGGTTTGTACACCATGCGAAATGGTTAATATTTTAGTGACTAGTTCTCGTGTTCCCAAGGAGAAAGTACAATTTATGGCCCCTCATCTTTGAACTCTACTAGAAATATTTCAATAAATGAATAACTCAAGAAATTTTTAGGAGTTAAATAACATATAAAAGTATAACTTTATAAATAAAATAGACTAGATATTTTAAGAGATGTGCAAAATGAAAAGATGAAAAATCTACACTAAGAGCTCACAAAGAGAAGTTAAGTCAAACAAAAATACAAGCTAGGTACTAGTGAGTATAAATAGACTCAAGGAGAGGGTTGAGGTGGCAAGTCCAAAGAATAGGGGGTGATCATTGAGTAGTCTAAGAATAGAAAATGTAACTCCCTTGGTAGATAATGACACCTCAATAACTCACTCACCTCATTAATACTCAATTTATTAACCTAAGAAAGGTTAATAAAAGTGTAGTTAAACCTTGAAAAAACCTATACTAACACATACAATGTTGTTTCCCATTAGAATTTTAGTGGATAATTAATCTACAAGTGCCTAATGTCCATCTTATCAACTATCTCTACTTTTAAAATAATAGAGAAAGGTGGCTAGAAGGATGCTTATGGGAAAAAAATCCTCTCATATCTCATCTAGGATCAAGAAATCAAGGAATGCCAAGAAGTAGGTAGATATTAGATCTTACTAAACTAAAGGCAGGTTGAATATTACAGGAATTGGTGAAAGGGAAACCTCAAAAGACGTAGATACAAGCCAATTGAGTTGATAGTGGCAGATTCCAAAATCACCCCCAGTTCAAATAAATTTGAATTTATGTTTTGGAATATTCTAGTTTAAATAACCCCCACAAGAAAGATTTTTTGGTTAACTTTAGGAAATTGTTCAAGACTAACTTCTTGTTGTTGTAAGAAGTCAAAATACAATGGATCATTTTAACAATGTCAAGGTGAGGGTGTGGAAGGATGGATTTTATGTTGGTTTTGATGTGGCTAGGGCTTCAGGAGGCATTGTTACTTTTTAGAACCCTTCTATTGTGGGCTCAATCCTTATTGCTTCTCCTCATCACTTGGCTATCCTTTTAGCCCTCTAGAAGGATAATCCTAGATATTTTATAATATTTATGCTCTAAATTCCATGTAGAGAGGAGGAGGCTTTAGTCAGAGTTGACAACATATAGAAAATTTCACAAAAATCTAAAATGGTTAGTGGTTGAGGATTTCAATTCCCCTCTTTCTATGGAAAAGGAAAGAGGTTCTCAAGTTTTTTTAGATAGTATGGATGATCTAGAAAACTTTATTTCTCCTTGTGCCATGATGAATGGGAGCTAAAGAATTCAAAACAAACCATGTTAAATAAGATTGTTGAATCTTCCTTAATTAAGTTGAGCTTAGATCATGTCCTTATTTCTCTAGTATGGCTTTATTATTTCTCTTAATTCCTTTCCAATCTTCCTCATATTGGGTCTAATGACTCCCTTTTATATTTTCACTTTGATGATAAGAAAAGATAAAGGATTGCCTTTTCAATTTGAGAAGATGTGGCTCCACCATCCTAAGTTTCCTACAAGATATATGAATGGTGGAATGTTGTGGTTGGGTGTTCAACGATGTTTAGAGCTACTCGAGATTTTCAAAATGTGAAGAATAATATTAAGAAGTGGAATTAAACAACCTTTGACAATATATTCACTAAGAAGCCAAAGATCTTTATGGAGATAGATACCATATAAAGGGAAATTTAGGAAAAATGAATTAACCAAGAGGCCTCTTTGAAGGAGAACATTATACTTAGTGAGCATTCTTTATTGGCAATGGAGGAATCCTTTTCAAGGAAAAACTCTAGACCTCATTATGATTAAGTGAAGGGGATAAGAAAATGAAGTTTATTTCACTTTCCTACCTTTAAACATAGAATATAATTACAAAGGTTTATGACTCCAATTGGGGCCATTTATTATGATGAGGAAATCATAAGAAAGAATATTATTGATTTTTTCAAGGCCTCTTGATTGATGATAATTATGTGGTCTTGGGTATAGCAATATAGTTTCTATATTTTATCCCCTATATTTTTTTGAGTTGAGACAATGCTACTTTTACTACACCTATGATTAAGGAAGAGGTTAAATTGTTGTCTTCTCTTTTGGTGGTTGTGAGACACCTTGTATAGATGGGTTCCCTCACATCTTCTTAGTTGATCCCATAATAGTCTGTCCAATTTGTGGGGCATCTTAATTTTTTCCTAAAATCATATTTTTTGTAGAAAAAAAATAATTTATGTCTAGAGGGGTTCCATCTAAAGGGATTTGATTGAAGATGGTTAGATCAAACCTCCTTGGAGAGAACCCCCTTGGCTTAAATAAACCCCCAACAAAGTCTCCTCCACAACTATCAATATGTTGACAAAAGGTAATTTTGTTTTACTTTCTGGAAGATGAAATAAAGTCATTTAGAGATCAAATAATGTGTTGCAAGGTGTGTGTGCCCTTGGTCTCCTTGTGTTGTGCAACTCAACGCTTGAGTTTGTCACATGGCTTAACTACCTCCAATGGATTCATTAACTCTAATTGTTGTATCGAATATTATTTAAAAATTATTTGAATTTCTTAGTTTTATTAAGATATTTAACATAAATGAATTTCACTAAAGAGTTTTAATATTTTTTTACATGTAACTTTTTTATAATTATTTATTAAAAACTAATTACAAAATTATTTTAGAATAATTCATTTATTATTTAAAATTATTTTACTTTAAATTTTTTTATTTTTTATTTATTTAATAGATAAAACTTATTAAAGAATTATGCTTATAGATATATGACAACTTTTCTAATAGTTGGTTTTTAAATCAAGATCTAAAGGAACTGGATACACTTTTTCCCTCAAAACCTTTCTTTTTTATAAGAGTTAAGGGAGAGAGAGTGGTGGTGGGTATGGTGATGTTGAGCAAAGGGTCCATATCAATAGCATTGGAGTCGATCAATAAAAAATTCGCATGTCTCTACATAGTCCAATCGTCACTCCCATGATTTTGTTTTGGGTAAAATTGCACATGTTTATCAATGTTTTCAGACCATTTTTCAAAAACTACAAAAAAGAGCCAAAATGTGTCATCGACCGATAGTGGGTCACTAAGTCATGTATTATTGGTATGTTGATGTGGCATCACATGGTTGATCAATTTGTGTACTCTTTGAATTAAAGTGATTTACAGTTGGATACATTAAGTATAAATTTATTGGATCTTTTATTACCCAAAATGGGTCTTGTCAAATACTCTACCCACCATGTCCTATGCCCACAATCAACTCCTCTCCCTTGGTAAGTATAAATAAATAAATAACTAATTACAAAACTATTTTAGAATAACTTATTTATTATATAAATTTATTTTGCTTTAAAATTATATATTATTTATTTATTTAAAAAATAAAATTTATTAATGATTACTAATATTGTTAGATATATGACAACTTTTTTAATAGTTTGTTTTAAATCCAGATTTAAAGAAAATTATTTAAAATTTATTTATTTAAAAGTTAAAATTTATTAAAATATTCTAAAGCTTTAATATATAACAACTTTTCTAATGGTTAGTTTTAAAGTATCTAAAAAGAATGTGTGGATGCACTTTTGCCCCAAGACAATTTTTTTCTTTTATAACACTCAACAAGTACAAATAAAAAAGCTTTTAGAGAGTTCTAAAAATAAATTAAATATCTCTAAGAATTTTTTTATAAAATCATTTTTAAATAATCTAAAATAAAATAAAATTTTGTTTGAAATAATTTTTCCTATTTTTAAATAGGAATTATTAACACATTCATATATATATATTTGTTAATGACATGATTATTCCCAGAACCCATCTACCAAATTGTGATCTTAGATACCATGACGAGGGGCTTAAAATTTTGAAAAACATATATTAACAAGAGAGCCAAGGCCAATGCTCCCGCCGATTGGTAATTTGGGTTTGGTTGGTGGTAGAGGTTGCAATAATAAAGGCATATGCAATCGTCATTTTGATGTAGTTTTTGATAGCTGACATTTTACTACACATGATTTTATAAGTTAATGAATAATGTGGACATCATTTGAGTATAGTATAAGATATTAAGAATGTATATTTTGCATAATATTTGGATGTATAAATCCAGTATAGTTTGGAATGAAATGTTTTGCAACATGACATAATAGAAATCTTTAGTTGAAGGAGAAGGCATCAATTATGGTGATTTTTTTTTTTTGGAAAACAAGATAATGATTGATTTGTTCATGATTAATATAGTGTATTAAAATTTTGGTTTGTAGTTAAGAAGGCATGTCAAATTATTAGCATAGTTGAAAAGGATGTTGATGTGGCATCATATTTGATGATGCGGTTCCAAAACATTAGTTATAAGAAGCAAACTAGGCAAGTAAGCTGTTGCCAAAAATTGGGAATGAGTTCAAATTTCCACATAGGATTTTGAAAAGGAGTAAGTTAGGCTGCTCAACTACTAGGTGTTCTCCCTTATTTAGAAACAAAGTTAAAAATATAAAGAATTTGTAATTTCTTTCAAAGTTGTTCTCTTAGACAAAATATAAACCTTTTGTATGAATTTTACTGATTTGTTTTGAAAATTAATATATATATATATATATATATATTAGAAAAAATGATATTGTAAAAAAGTGTAAGAAATAGTACATTGTAATTTCATATTGAAAATATATATCGAGATTTAATATTTAAATCTGTTTAATTTATATTTAAAAATATTAATTAATATAATTAATTGTTGAATAATTATATGCATTTTATTTGATGGCTTAAATTAATCTTTTTACAAAATTTGTTTTTGTTTAAAGTAGCTTGCAGGTAATCATGATGCTTTGGCCATTACTAATATTCCAATCCAACTAGTGTTCCCATGGAAAGTCATAAACCAGTGTGACGTGTTATTATATATTGAAGATACAATGTAAATATATGCTTAACTGAAAGGCTAAACATATGGCATTTTATCCCATTGTACAATTTTATATTTTCATTCAAAAGTCTATTTGTAAATTTCAATTCTCTTCCACACATACTCTGCGAAATAAATTGGCAATCAATTTTTCCACTGTACAATTACACTGTGCTAAGCAGTCAATCAAGCTTTGAACAAACAAACTTGTACAACTTTAAAGCATAACTTATTCCATTTAGTTTGCCACCAAAATCTATATTTTCTATTAGTGAAGCTCTCAACGCATTAATTTGATGGTAAAACTGATCTATCTAGTTTCTGAAGCTTCCCAAAACATGCATTTGAAGCAAAACTATTCATTTCATTTCTAAGGCTATCAAATGCCTAGACTTGAAGAAAAACTTATCTATTGGTTTCGAGTAATTTATATGCTTTTAACAGGCCATGGCGAGATAAGAAAATGGAAAAGATTGTGGAATGCATATGAACATCGAGCAGTATCCCATGTCCAATAAGCTCTGCCTGGAGCATAATGACTCAAGGCCATTGTACAGGTAAAATATTTACACTTGCTTTTTTGTTACCCTTTCTTTTTCCTATTTGGGATTGCTAAGCTGACACTGATAAGGACCTGCTACAAGGTTTAATGAACTAGTTCTTCTCTTCAGGTTTCCCTTATAAATCTTATATTCTTGAGAATCTGTTCTTTGTTTTGCAACGAAAATTTGTTTGGCCTTGCCTTATGTGCTGAAAGCAGTTGTGCACAGTATGCACCTCACTCATATTATGAACACAGAAATATACTTCCATTTAATTTGTCTATGAATTTAATATCTTTGCTTTACTTTTTTATCGAATTTTGATTTTTACTTTAGTTTCAATTCTACGGTGAGGTTAAAATACATAATATATGTAAATAAATATTTTAAGTTAAACCTACTTATTTCGTTTTTCGAAGCTTCAAATACATGAACTTGAAGAAATAGACATCAAATTGATACCTGTCCATAAACAAGGAGTTCATAGAATCTAGGATCAAATAGATGCAATAAAATAATGCAATCAATGCTAATTTCTTTATAATTAAAGAGTTTTCATAGACTTTGGTTTTGTCCATACCACTAATATCTAATAGGATAAAAGGTACTATTATCTATGCAGCTGAATCCTAAAAATCATATCACATAATTTGATGCACTGTAAAAAACACCTCTTGTATTATAAAAATACAAATACATTAATTATATTGGCAAGCACTGCCAACCAGCAGTTTTCGGCAGCAGGAACAAAATTGAATTTCATTATGGATAAGCTTGTTATCAGGTTCCAAATAGGGCAGTCATCTTGTAATCTTGAGCTGGATCTACATTGAGATGTCTGAACTAGGATAGGCCCAAGTTTATCAAAGTAGGAGAAAGTTAAATGCTCAGGGCATTGAATTGGTCATCGCTGAAAAAATCACACCATCAACAGTTTATTGGGAATTGGATGAAATCACAACCTATCAAATACAACTCATATTCATGGTGCCAACTGCCATCAACTGTCCAAAGTGAAGTAAAAGTTAACATCATATCAGTGATACTGGAAAACCCAAAGTCAAAGAGAAGGGGCATGATCAAATCACAGGGCTAGGACCATGCTACCACAGTGCCATAGCCCATGGCATTCAGGGTATACAGGGAATTTGTAGAAACTGATGCAGAAGTCATATGCTATTATGCTATTAAAAAACAGCAGCAGACAATTCCAAAGAGAAACATCTACAGGCTAATAGAAAGCAGCATAATAGAAATAGAAATATATATTTTAAGAGTTTGCATATTGTCATAGGTATCATATAACATGAAACATTTAAGGAAGAAATATCCTTGTACTATTTGATATGTACTATTAATACTAAATGTTGACTATTATAAAGACATATTCTGTTGTTTTTTATATCTGGTATGCAGATTGAAGATGTGCATTAATGTCTCCATTCCATGGTCATTTGTTGCCTGCAAAAAGCAAATGTGGATATTAGAAGAGGCATATTTGTTTATACTAGAGTATTGACTTAATAGTAACATGCTTAGAGTTATAGAGTATAGGGAAATATTTTACCTTCCTTTGAAAGATTTGTTTATTCTTGAAGATCGTTGACATTAATGATGACGTTGTTATGGTTCAACGTGAAGCGCCCCCTTGTTGTGAAATCTCGTAACATGAAGATTATGCCTGATTTGTCTTCAATGTATTCTTCATAGGTGGTGTTGTACAAGTCAGGTAGTAACATTTGCACAATGGATTTACCCGCAAAGCAATGTATTATTTGTTTGTTTTCAGATATCAGCATGGTTTTTAAGAAAGGGCAGAATATGTAGGGCACATCATCATTGCACCTAGCACAAAAGGCAACTTGGTCTTCTAGTGTTCCATAATTTTCAAACTTGAAGTTGCACTTGGGACAAAATGCATGGAAGGGATTGGACAAAGGGTTGGCAACTTTTAAAATTCCCTGTATCTAAAACATATATTGAAACAGTATTGTTATGTATGGAAGAGAATTTATTAAAAAAAATTGCAATGTTACAATTTTGAAATGATTACCTGAAATGGTGTTTGGAAGAGTCTTTGTAGCCTTTCCATTGTTCTTTTGTTGTTTAGTTTGCAAATATATGTTGCTTTGACGGTTTTGAAGGTGTTTTCTGACTCTTTTTGTCTTACAATATTTTTGAATAACATTGGTGGGAACTTGTCTTCTCGCACTTGGTTTTCTATTTCTAAGAACTGGTGCGTGAAACTCTCATGTAACTGTAACTGTTTAGCAATGGTATGCAAATTAGATATTAATCTATGGATTGTAATGGTAGAGAGAAGTAAGAAATAATTGTAAATTTTTTTAGGAGAAGTGTATGAAGTATTTATGTACCTGTGCTTTGTCCATGTCTGAATCACCATCTTTGATTTCAAGTAGGAAGTATGATGCTGTTCTTTTTGTGGAGATAACAAGTGCAGCAACTGTCCCAATGGGATAGTTATTTGTTGTTGTAAGTAACTGTTGAATTGTCATCTCTGGTATGAACTTATATTCTTCACATAGGCGGGGAATGATGTCAATTGTACTTGTATCCTGCAAAATTATAATGCAGTCACAGTCACCACGGTCATAATCTGTTTTGTGTGCAATTTGGAAATTTGATATGCGTATTGCAGAGCCTGGAATAATTTTGTCTTCATGTTCTTTGATAAGATGGCCAGTAACATTTAGAGTAATTGTCATTTCAGCTTTATGATCTGTCAAATCTGCACGAAGCAATTCACGTGATTGGTTGGCTTTGTCGAGGTTGGATTTGTACACCACAATAATGTCACCTTCAAAAATGTTTCCAGCTTTTCGGGCATTTAGATCCTCAATGGATATGCAATGGGGACTTCCAATTTTTGATCTGTACAAAATATAATAAAGAAGCTTGAGTATTTGAAAAGTGAATTAGCATAGTGGAAATTGATTATATGCCTTTTGATTACCTTTTGGGTGTTTCTGCTTTTGTTCTTGTTTCTTTTTTTGTTGTCCTCTTGCTGCTTTCCATTGTTGTCCTGCAATAAAATTTAAGGGTGTTGGATTGTAAGCAATAAAATTGTAGTAATCTTTGTTAGATATCATGTAGAATAATATTTTTGAACAATAAGGGAATAATTGGTTTTCCTTGCAATTTTGAAAAAGATTATTTGGCTTTTGTAGAGATGTAGTACTATATTAGTTAAACATTTTGAAAGAAGCATAGAATTTTCAATGAAGGATGTTAGTTTAGATAGGTGGTGTATATTAGAAATAATGATAGAAATGTAGTGATGGTTTAGAAAGCAATGAATATTTATATATGGTTAGTGAGAATGAAGAGTGTAGTAATTTTGTTCATTAGGATAAAGATTAATGAAAGTGGCAAGGTGATCAGTCCAGTATGCTTCCAATTTGTAGGTGGAAGATGCATATTTGTTTGAATTACACCAGACATGGTCGATTAGTGGTTTGTTTAGAGTGTGTGTTTGGTTTATTATGAATTGTATTTTCTTATTTTGCATATGGTCAGATAGTAATTTTTTTTTTTGTTTCTATATTCATGTCAATGTTGAAGTCACCTATAATATAAATGATGTTTGGTGTGGTTATATGTGTAAGTATCATATCGAGCATTGTTAGGACTTCTGATATTGGAGTGTTTGGTCTTGCATAAATGTTACAAACATTTAAGGGAAAGTCAGTTTGAGTTATTGTTATTGTCAAGGCTTCAATGTTTGTTGTTGTATGTTGCTTTGTTTTAGATATAGTTAATTTCTTTTTAGCTAAAGTGAGTATGCCATGTATGTTCCATAGAGCAAAGGAATTGAAATCTTGGAATATATTGTTAGTTTCATATGGATGCATATGTGTTTCTTGCAAGCATAAGATATCAGATGCCATTATGTCATGGTCATTTAGAATGTCAGTTATATGTGCACATAAGCTACGAGAGTTCAATGTGCAAATACAAATTTGTGGGGTGTTATTAGCAAGTTTTTTTTCATTTTCAAATATCCATTGTGCATTTTTTTCAAGGCATTGCATTTCAAGGACTATTTTTTTCTTCACTTTGAAATTTTTAGCAGTTAGAGGTTTGAGCAAGAACAAAGATTTGATTGATTTTGTTCGTGATAGTGCTGTGTAGGTTATTCCATGTTGTCTAATACCTGTTGGATCAAAAGCTAGACCATCCATTGTAAGTCCTTGAGATCGATGTATAATTCTTGCACATGCTAACTGTATTGGAAATTGTTTTCTAATTGTAATTTTTCTTTTATTGATTGATGTGTGGAGCGGCCTAGAAATGCGAAGTATAGGTACCCAATCTTTGTCAATGTTTTGTGTATAATAGTGTGCCTATTTTTTGATTTGTTGTTGGCCAATTTTAGAGTCATTAAATTTGATCCAAACTATATCTAATTCATTGTGTTTTGTATATGCTTTGAATATTCCATCTGATCCATTGACTAGACCATCTTGTGTATTGTAGTTTCCAGCATATATTTCAACAAGTATGTTTGGTTTAAGACATATTTGAGTTGGTAAAATTGTTGTATGAGTATATGATCTTATTCCTTCATAGTTATCTTCATGTTCATCCTTTGCATCTAATACAATGGTATCTCCAGGAATTGCTAATAGCATTTTGTTGTTGTGTTCATCAACATCCTTTCTTCTATAGAAGAGGAAAGGGAATGTTGGGTCCATTGGTGGTGGACGTAAGCAATTGTGGTTAAGATAATTTAAATCGTCAATTGTATGTGACCCGACACGAATCCTATTGAGAATTGCTATGAATTTTTGATCTGTTTGTCGCATGGTGGAGACCAAAGAATAACACTTTATATTATCATTCCAAAAATTATATGGCATAAGTTCTGAAGTTGTTGGTTTATTTTTGAATACAATAGAGTCGAGTACGGGTTGTGCTTGGTAAAGGTCTCCACAAAATATTGTATCAAGGTTTGCAAAGTATGCGATTGGCATTTGCATTATATCTCGTAGGCGCTTGTCAATATAGCGTAGAAATGTTGAACCCACCAATGAAATTTCATCTATGAGAAGGACTCGTAGTTGTTGATAGTGCTTTGACATTGTATCCAAAGTTTCAGTATTCAATGGAATGAATTCTGATTTGTTGAAAGGTATGTGGAATGCTGAGTGTAATGTTACTCCACCTATGTTGTATGCTGCTTTTCCTGTATAAGCAGTGACTAGTCCTTTAGGCTTGTCAGGGTCGTTGTCAATACTATTACTGTATATGCGGAGAAGTGCCTGGTATATGGCTTTTGCAGTCAAAGTCTTGCCAGTTCCAGCTCCACCTGTCAGGAATAAGTGTAGTGGGGTTTTCATATCTTTCATTTTTTTCAATACAATGTCCTTTACAATTGCTTGTTGCTCTTTGTTTAACATTTGTCGTAATTTGTAGTATTCATTGTTTTCCATTATTTGAGGGTGTTGAATAATTTCAATTGTATTAAGGTTTTACTATTTAAGTTGATGCGATTGATTGTTTGAAAATCTACTTGTATGTCATATTGTTCTTGATCTTTCTTATTGCGTGTAATGAAATAGTTATTGGAATTGCTGTCATCTTTAGCATTTAGCTCATCTATTGCTTTTTCAATGTCACCCCATCCACAGTGGACATTGTAATTGAAGTTTGCACGGTTAAGTTGAATTGTTTTCTCATGGTGTATGTAAGCATCTTTCCATGTACTAAAATGATGTTTCAATGTATTCTCATGTATCGTGAAGGGGACATAGAGTAGTAATTGTTCTCTATAATGATTTTCTAGATCAACATGTTTATTGAAATTGATAAATCGTATATCATTTGATTTTTCTTTTGGTTTGATTCTATTTCCGTTCTTATTGTATTTTGCTACAAATTCAGCAAGACATACACCCAAAATATGTGGAGGGCGTTTTACATAATAGTCTATTAAAGATTTACAAATTACATTTTCGGAATCATCTGGTTCTTTGGCTATATGTTTTACCGATTTCAAAACAAAGGTGCGATCATTTTCAGGCCTTGTGTCAATAAATACACATTTTCTAGAGCTATAGTTTAGTGGGAGGGATAAGGCAATGTGAGCTGCTTGTTGTGAGGACATTTGTTGCAAATTTAGTAAAGCATTTCCAAGTCTACTTATCATTTTTATTGCATCTATATTGTTATGTTGGTGGTCTGTACGTATTCTTTTAAATGCCCGTGTCATTGATTTGTCAACTTTTGTCATGTAAGAGCTACAGTACATTGCTGCTGCATATGCATTGAGAACAAATTGTGCATCTGTATTTGCTTTCCATAATTGTGGAATTTTCTTTGCAAAACTATTGTTCCATATTTGCGATGGTTTTCTTTGTAATAGTAGTGTGGGTCTATGGAGTGTTGATCTAATAGCCATGATATAGTTCTCCTCATCGATATCCATTTCATCTAGGAACATTTGAAAAGAGAATGTTGTTTCATATGTTGCTTTCTCCAAGTTTGAGAAGATTTTGTTGGCAATTGAAATTATATTTTCATTTCTCTCTTCCAATGGATCAAGTATTATAGTTTTCTCGATTGGTGGGAAGGGGAAATTGTATTTGCATGTGGATTTTTTTGTCTTTCTACATTGCTTTGTATGATGATGCTTGTGTAATATGGCTATATGAGGTTGCAGATGTTCTGTGCTACAAGTTATGTACTTATCTATAAAGTCTATAATATTTGCATTGTTATCTTTGCCATAGATAGGTGCATTTTTAATCCATACAAGGAAGTGATCGTGTTCGTTTCCACGATTTTGGAATTCAGTTACTGAGAAATAGTCTAAGACATTTCCAAAGAAAGAATCATCTGTAAATATTAATCTTTTGATTGCATTTATTCTATGTCTATAGTAACGTGCACAAGTAATTGGATCTTTTTTGATGAGGTTGAATTTATGATTTTGATTTTGGCTATAAGCTTCATGTTCTTCTGATCTTGATTTATGTGTACTATGTAATTGTTCAAGTGTATTACATAAAGGATCCCAATTTTGTTCTGCACTAGTAAATGTAAGAAAAAAAGTAGGAGGTCCTAGTTGTCTTATCATTGCAAATACATTTTTTTTAAGTTGTTGTAAATAATCTGGCGATGTTCTTATCCTTTTGAAATCAATATAGCCAATATCTGATTTAAGTATCTTCTCTAGGTTAGGTTTGTGTTTGACATCTTTAGCTACTAGCTTTCTTCCTTGCAATTGACCTTTACGAATTCTTATCCACATTGTAGACATTACTTGTTGTATAAGTATTTTAATGGTCTTGAAAAATAAGTTTGTTATGTGATAGGCAAATTGTCTATTTGAATGTAGCAATTCCCATTGTGCAATTTTTTGGTATGTGAATTTTTTGACAATGTCATCATCACGTGGATTGCCATAAAATAGTGTAGGGAAATTCATCTCTTCAGAATACTTATCTTTGAATATTCCAATAGGAGAATTATCTTATGCAGGTGCTATTTCGATAATTTTGTCTTGCATTGTATGTATAGATCTAGATTCAGTGAATCCATGGATTAAAGATTCAGAGGGGTGTTGATTGTCTGTATCACTTTCTGATTCAGTTTCCATTGAACTTTGTTCATTGCTTTTTTCATTTTGATCATTGATTTGGAATGATTCTTCCCAATCTTTTTTAATTTCAACCTTTTCTAATTTGTAAAGCATTGTTTCGCTTAATTGGGCTAATGCATGCATGATATTATGTGGTCGCACCATGCCTTTTTGGAATGCATTTTTGTATTCTAATCGTCTTTTAAGAGCGATAGCAATTGTTGATGTGTCGTTAATAGATTGTGGTAGTGCCTTCTGTATAATGGTCATGTTGACTGGTACATTAATGATGGAACCAGTTAATCCTAGTTGAGATCTTTTGTATCCTAGTTCCCAAATTTGAGCAAATGCAATTCTAAGTGAGACAAGTCGTTCTTCTAATTGTGATAGAGTTTGTACATATTTTAAGGGTTTGTTTGTTCGAATATTATGTGGTGTAGCATATTTAGGAAGCATGCATTGTTTCAATGATGTATGGCATTTTCGACAAATAGAATTTGCTAATATTGGATCGTTAGATTGTATCAATTTGTAGTAGGTTTGTTTGTATTTATCTTTGAAACGCTTAATATCTTTGTTGAAATACAACATTTGGCAAATTGCGCATGCATTTTTTGGTGTGTCTTGGATTGTTTTTTCAAATATTGCTATTGGTGAGAGTGAGGAGTTTTCTTTTGACATTGTAGATGTTAGTGATTGGTTGGTGCATATTTTTTTTTTGATTTCGTGGAGGGAGGTGAGGGTCAAATTTTCTGGGTTTTTCCTCTTCATTGGATGTATTATTTGATTATGATTATTTTTTGTTCTCAAATGTTTACTTTCTAAGTTTGTTGTTTGCGATTCATAGTTTAGATTCTGTGATTGGTATGGTAGGAGTGGTTCAAAATGGCCAGCACAAGGATTTGCATCATGGAAAAGAATAGAGTATGAGTTTGTATCATTTGATTCATTGAAGTGCAAGTACTTTTTACCTGTTGTCTTTGACCAAATACATATTTGTATATTTAGCCATTTGGATATCCATAGAATACAAAAAATATCTCCCCATAGTCCAATTTCTTTGTCCATTGTGGTTGGTTTAGCTGATAGTCGCATTCTACGTAAATATGTTTCAAGGTCCGATACTTTGTGTAAATCATATAGAGTTTGTGGGTTCAAGTCACGATTGAGTGATATAATTGCCTCTTTTTCATGCTTTTTAAGACAGTTTAAGAAGTGATCAATGGTTCCATTTCGTAGTTGGATTGATGTGTGTTGAAAATTGAGTAAGAGTTCTAAGGAGTCAAACAAGCAATCTCCAACATTGTACTTAAAATTGTTCATTCTATATAGTCCTTGATTTTGAAGTACAATATCAATGTTGAAAACTGGAGTTTGGCCTTTGATTTGATAATTATCTACATCTATCAATTTTGATTTTTCCATATGTGGTAGTTCTTTTAATATTTTGTTTTGTTTGAAATGTTTTGTAATTGGATTTTGTTTATTATTTCTTATCAATTGTTTGAATTGATGAAGTTTTCTTGGTGATTGGCAATTAAGAGATTGGCTTTGATTGCTTAAAAGTGGCTCGAAGTGTCCATTTGAAGCATTTGCATCATGAAAGAGAAGTGCAAACGACTCTCCAAGGGCTGATTTGTTGAATTGTAAATATTTTTTCCCTGTTGTCATTGACCAAAGAGATATTTGTATATCTAGCCATTTTGATAGCCATTGAATGCAAAATACATCTCCCCAGAGTCCAATTTCTTTGTTAGGAGAACTTGGTTTTGCAGATAATCGCATTCTACGAAGGTATGTTGTACGATCATGTACTCCATGTAATTGGCATAGATATGTTGGGTCCAATTCATAGTTATATGACTCTCTTGCTACTTTTTCATTTTTTGCAAGACAAGTGAGGAAATAATCAATAGTCCCATTTTGTAATTGGTTTGATGTGTAACGATAGTTGAGTAGCAATTCTATTGAGTCAAATAGACAATCACCTACATTGTATGCAAATGTTTTCATTCTATATAGTCCTTCACGTTTTAGTGCAATATCAATATTGCAAGGCTGACTATGACTTTTGAATTGGTAATTATCTAAATCTATAACTTGTTGTTTTTCCATGTCTAGTAGTACCTTTGATTTTTGTACTAGCTTTGCTTTCAATGTTTTGTTATGTTGTTCTATTAGTTATGTACCTCTTTCGCTTCTGCAACAGATAATTTCCAAATGTCATTACAATATATTTGAATTTTATAATCATTGTAAATTACTTTTCTTACTTTCTTGATTTCTAGTTGTAGGAAAATGTATAAATATTTGTACTGCTTCAATCTATTTGCATAAATCTAAGTTGGAAAAGAGTTAAGCATAAGTGCATAAATTTCATAAAACAGTATAATGGAAGTGGACATTTTAAACGAGTAAAAAATATTGAGTCTAATGATATTTGATTTCTAATTTTTAGCAAGAGTAACATTACATTTGAAAACTAAGAAGTAGACAACAAAATTTTACATTAATTTGCATCCTTAGTATATGAACACATGCATATAGAAGTAACTGTAAACATAAGAAAACGGAAAATTAGAAAAATCAAATTTGAAAACTATCTATAGACAATAATTATGTTAAACTCAATTTGATTGTAGTTTTTGAAGAGATCTTAGAATGGCTTAGTTGTTGTATCAATGTTCTCATTCATGTTCATAGTATCCACATGGGGATGCTAAAGGACATGTTCAATACTTGACTTGTATTCAGCTTTGTTCATCTCATTGGAAACACTACCACATTCAAACAACATTCGCGATTGGTTGACAAAATTTCCAACTGTTGTTGCATCATCTACATAAATTGTGCAAAAGGAACTTAATTAGTAAGAAATAATATCAGTAAAAATAGCACAAAATGTCAATATGCAATGACATAATTTATTGTTTCACATTACTATGATGTAGAACTGCTATGAATAGGAAATTGATATCTAAGTTTGTTGTTCAAAATCATACCCTTGACATGGTTCATGTAAAGAGAGTCATAATTTGTGTCTATGAAGTTGTCAACTTTTCCACTTGCCAGTTGATATGTACCACCATTCTTTTGGTTGTCTTCAATAGCACTTGTGGTATGTAAATTTGAAAAGTATTTGTAGATCACTTCATCCAATAGAACTGTATTTGAATGAACATCATTTTGTGCTGCTTCTTTGCCTTTAAAATTCTGTATCATATGTGTTGAATTACTACACATATAATCAGATGGTGGATGCTGTGTTAATCTGGAAGTTTGAACAAAAAACTGATGTGCTTTGACTATAGAGTCCTATTTGTAACATGAGCACAAAGCATCTTTAAAGAAATTCCATTGAGTTGAAATGATATAATTGGACTTTGTACTTTCGTTAGTTACTTCGATGCAGCTACCAACTGTTTCATGGGCATTTGCAGGCTCTTCAATCATATGAAATGTTTCAAGCGATTAAGGTTTCATAGATGTAGGCTCTCTAATTTCTATAGCAAAACGAATGCATGTGTGTCTCTTAACACGTTCATATTTGTTTTGCTTCTTATGGTACCTGAATCCCTTTTGATCCAATTTAAGTTCACTTTCTTCAATTCCTTTTGCAAGCTTCTTAGAACTTGAATCGCTTGGCACTGTATCCATTGCTTCTTTGCATTACCTACTTCTACTGAAGAATGTTATGATGACACATTAAGATTAATTTTATTGTGTCTACAGTTTGTTGAGTTTGGATATGGAGGCTAACTACTTATAGTTTGGACTGGAAGCATTTGGAAATAATCTATGCAAAGAAGTACAAGAAGACTACTACATTGCATAGCAATAGGATAAGAAATTGAGGGGTATGTTTTACTAAGATTAACAACAATATCAGTAGGCACATTTCAACAAATAGCACAATAGTTGGGAATAGCATATAATTTTGATAGGGAAAAGTGGCCATTGTTTGGTAAAATAGAGTATACAATTGATAAAAGTTTTCATATGGGAAAACCATGTATATGTAGTTTTTGTTTGGTCCACATTGT